>VBSM01002223.1:2445077-2468673 GCA_008086735.1 Cheirogaleus medius
CATGCTTTTTTACCCCAAATCAGAATTTGAACCATCAACCAGAACCCATTACCTGCATGATTCCTGGCGGAAGCTGTTAAATATTCCCTTTCAGATGTGGAATCAACAGGGCTTTCATTTCCTCCTCTAAAGAGCCCACTTGAGCATCCAGAGAAAGATAAATTCACAGAACCAATTTCTAGGTAGTACCAAGACCCTTCTTCCTCCTGCCTCTCGGCTCCCCTCCCCTCCCTTGAAAAAATTAGGATCAAAATCAACTGACAACTGACAAAATATCAACCTTTTATTAAAGAAAAGGCATTAGAAGAAAGAAATATCTCAGACAAAAATAGTGTATGAAGAAACTCACACCTTCATTCCTCTTAGCCCCAAGGAGGCGACAAGAACTCATTCATACATTCATCATTCATTTCTTCAACAAGTACTTCCTTGTTGTTAGGCCACCCCTGAGTACAGGGTACAGGCCACAACCACCCTGGCTGCTTCCTGGTGGACCTTGCAGTGGAGAAGAGAGTCTGACATTCCACAAATAAACGTATCAGTAGGCATTTTATGACCTGCAGTGGTAGGTGCTATGAAAGTAACCAGGTGTGAGTGAAGCAAACAGCGTGGCAGATGGAAGGAGCTGGAAGGAGGCAGTGTGGCTGTGCGCCACGACAGAGGCGGAGAATGTTGTCAGATGAAGAAAAGAAGTTTTCTCATTTTTTTCTCTCACTCTCTTAGCACAGCCATAGAATGTCTTGTGGGAGACAGAGGAATTCTACCCATTTGGAAACCAAAAGGTTCACCTTCAGACTGGGTGGGCTTGGCAGTGCGGTAGAGAAACACATCAAGTCGCCTTCGGTTCATTCGACCTCCTATTTCCCTTGTTCATGGAGGCCCTGAGGGTCAGTAACCTGGTCGTGAAGGCAGCTCTCAGGAAAATTAAAATACTAAAAGCACACACAAATGAAGAAGTTCTTGTTTAGGTACGTGCCATTTATGTACAGCTCATTGATTCCCCTTCGGTCGGTTGTTCTTCAAACGTATCTTATAAAGATAGAATGTTCTCGTGAGCACGGATGTTAATGCTAATGCTGTTTTCAGCACGTGCAGATGCCCAGAGAATCAAGGTCCGCTTCAGGCTGTATTGTTGATTTATTCTGCCTGACCGATTTTGTTGGAACTCTTTTGGTTACAAGTGACAGAAAACTCAACTTAAGTTGGCTTAAGCAAAAAGGGAATGTATTGGCTCTTGTGACTGGATAGCTCTGAGTAGGGCTCAGTGTCAGGTGCAACTTAAGGCAGGTGTTATCAGTATTCAGCGTGGCTCTGCTCTTCCAGCGTGTTGCCTTTGCTCTCAGACAGTATCTCCCCTGGGGTCAGAAGGCAGCTGCTGCAGCTCGGCTTAACTCCCACGGTGAAAAGGGAGCTGGAGACAGCCAGTGCTCAACTGGGAGCAGGCGGGCGGTGGGCGAGGAGCGCGGGAGGAAACCCATGCAGAGTCAGGGCCCTGCAGAAAAGGCACAGCACCCAACTTTTCTTTTTTAAGAAAGGAAAATAGATCTAACAGTCCTGACCCCTAAAAAAACCACTATACCTCGAACCTAACTTTTGACGGGACCCATTTATATGACTTGATAGAGGAGAAACTCACAGAATAGAGGGTCTTGCTCAGGAAGTTGAGTTACAATTTGGACGTGAACATCTTCCTTTCATTTTGTACCATTTATTCACAATCTAACGGAATTTCCTCGAGTTTTTCTGATATTTGCTTGGCACCGGTATCCAGCTGTCAGCACCAATCCAGACTTACCCTATTTTTATGTATCTTCCGTAATTTCATTTAGTGTTAGGAGAAAGGGCCACATTATCCTAAGAAAACCGAATCCACCCTTTTTGCTTGTTCAGCCTCGAACCTTTCTTATGTGAAATATTTCAACTTGGAAATGCAGCTTCTCTTCCTATGCGCAGTTGTGAGAGAGCAAGAAATTTTAACATTTTTTGCCAAATGTTTCAAATATTGGAGACTCAGTAAAATCCCGTTTCTGGCAACACCAAGGGGAAACGGGAAGGCAGTAACGAGCAAAACCCTCCGGGGAAAGGAGGATGAAGAGTGAGTGGTTTCTCCTCCGTGGTGCAGGGGCCGAGCAAGTCAGGGCTTCTGAGGGCGGCTGCTGCCAAGGGCTCTGACTCGCCTGCCTCGAGGGCCAAGGCTTGCCCTAGCCACAGTAGTTTACTATGCCCAGACAAAAAAGGAAATTCATGAACAGAAAGACTGTCAAGTGTATGGCTGCTGCCAGGAATCCGAGCCAGACTCTGCTGGTCGGGCTTCTCCTTGGCCTTCCCTCCTTCACAGGGGTGGAGCCCGGCCAGGTGAACCGACCTGACCACCTCTCTGTGTTCGAGCCTGTGGCTGGCTTGGGAAACATGGCTTTGTGGGGCTCCTTATGGTCCCTTCTCAGGCTGGACGAGGATACCCATTGTCACAGAGCCACAAACATTCTGTATCCCCATCCAGGTGTGCAGGCAAAGTCCCAGTCTCGTGCAGATGTGATACATGCACCTGCCTTGGGGAAGCGTGGAGGTTGAACATGGCTCTCTTCAAACCATTTTACCTTATTTTCTCCTATGATGCCCATCGGCTAGTCTGCATTGCATATGCTCATTGAGGTCAAGAGGCTTGCTGGAGAAGATTCTAAGGGGCCACATGGCTAGGATGGAGCCACACAGCATCACTTAGCTCAAGGACAGTCAGCACCTCTTGGCTTAGACTCAGAGCTGAGCAGGACCCTGGCCATACCTTGCCCGCTCTCAGGCTGACCACACACTGCTGTGGGAAGGCAGACCCTGGAACGGAGAATATTTTGCTGAAGTCTTTTGATGTGCAGGAGCTTCCAAAGGACAGTGTTGGAGCCCTGACTGCTTTGCCAACCGGATGGGCGGCTTTGGGTGACTCTCTTTCCTCTATGGGCCACAGTCGTAGCAAAACACATAGAGTCTCTGCCCTGCCCTTGTGGAGCATTTATATTGTTCATCCTCCAGGAAGCCTTCCCTGACTGCACCCCGTAATTGCATCAGGTGCCGGCTGACCAATCAATGAACAGCTCTGACCTGGGGACTTTGGGCTCTAGAACACAGGCCCTCTGGTCTGGAGGGGATCTGAGGAGGGTAAGAGGGACTTGGGGAGACTGGGCTGAAGCAGACCGAGCTCAGTCCCCTCCAGCTTCCTGTCCCTGAGAGTGCCCAGGGGCATTTGTGAAGCTCATTAGTGAAGCAGCGATTAATGTGGGGCCCAGAGCATGGCTTCTCGCTGCCAGGGAGGCCACAAAGTTCCAGAACATCTCAGGGAGGAATGGTGAACCACCCAGGCCTGCCTCCCGGGGCTGCAAAACAAGCCCTAATGAGTCCTCTCCTGGGGAGGGTGAAGTCACCTGCGAGGAGGCAGCTGAGCCTAAGGTGTTCTCCAGGAGGCTTAAAATAGCCAGGCTCCCTCCACAAACACCTTCCCAACACTGTTTAGGATGGTGAATGCCAGGAAACTAATGAATCCGAGCTTAGTGAATTAATTGTTGATGAAATAATGTGAATAGTGTGCTTCCTGTTCATCAGTCTCTACAGAAATTAATTAGCCCCGCTTGGCAGCAAGCAGGATCAAATTTTCAACCTAATTTATGAATTTGGCCAAATTGTCTATGGGAAGTCTTGCCTGGAGCACCTTCCATGGCTGGTTCGTGTCCCGACAGGCCTTGCCTTTCATAGAAGACATGAGTGCTTTCAGAGTCCCAACCAGAGAAGGGGGCAGCGGGGGAGGCAGAGGAGGTGCTCCCCAGCGAGGCTTTGCCTGCGGGACTCCAGCCAGACCCACGCCTCCTCCCGTCTTCCTGCCGCAGCCCTCCGGGCCGGGGACCCTTCACCGGAGGAAGGTCTGCTTGCTGAGCCCAGGGAGGATGACTCAGAGCTACGGGGCTGACTTTCAGGCACGGCCTGGGTTTGGTTTTAATTATTCTGTGCTGTGCGCAGCAACTCACATTGCAGGATGATGTGAAAGAAAAATAAATCTAATGAGAAGTGTATTTTTTTGACTTGTAAAATAGGGAGCAGAGGCCTTCTTGGGTCCGGGGAGACTAATGTGACGAATTGGCTCTCACCAGGCACGCATTAGCTCCTCGGTCCCCTGCGTTCCCAAATGGAGTGCAGAGGAACTGCTGGCGGTGGGCGGCGGCCCAGCTCTCTGACTGCAGCTGGGTGTCCAGGAACCCCACTGGACTTCCGCCAAGGAGCAGTCAAGAATCCAATGTGACCACGGAGCAGAGTGACTGCAACGTCACCAGTCTCCGAAACACTTCTGGGAGAGAGTGTGTGAGTGCGTATCTCTGTGTGTACATGCCTTTTTATGTTCCCAAAACACCAGTTTTCTCATGGAAAAGCCTGCAAACCACTGAGTTAAAAGAGAAGTGAAAGGGATAATGAAATGTGTTCCAGCCTCACCGAAAAGTTCCGACCAGCCTCAGGAGGCGGGAAAGGACCAGAGTCCCTGTGGTCATTTCTACTACTTAAAACTACTCAGTAATTCAACCAACAATTCAGCACTGGGGATATAGCGAAGAATGTGCTCTTGAAGCTTATGTTTATTATGAACACAGACGTGAACTATCAACATCTGCTTTCTTATTCTAGTAAAACTTGTTAACTATTAGACTTATTAACATTTTATCGTTGGCCGAATTACCAAACTCTGTGTTCTACATTAGTTTCTCTTTTTAAAATGAAATACGCATTGCCCGATATACATGTACATCATCATCTCTCTTGCCATCCAAGGCTATTTAAATTCATCTCTGTACAGAGACCCTCAAATTTAGTCCAAAAAGGTTGTTATCTGCTATAAGGAAACCTTATATATTTCAGGGCATATAAGGTACGGAAAGAAGCCTGTTTGCCTGTGACTTTGACCATTTATAGGTGCTCTTGGGTCTCTGAGAGGAATCTCCTTGTGGGAGATATGATTCTCGACTGAGAAGGACTCACCTGGGTACCCAGGTCTGTGGCTATGGTCAGAAAAGCATATTAAATGCAGGGTGCTGGAGCAGAGCAAGTGCCGGCCTCCTCCCCGTAGGCGTTCGCAGCTGCAACCAGACTACCCTTCCCTTTAGGAATTTGTGATGTTATTACCAGCTCGCTCTATGACCTCAGGCTGTGTCTGCCCTTTGTTTACCTTTGTTCTCAAACCGGCAGATATATAATTCCATGGTTCTCTCAGGTAGCTTCCTGGGAGAAGGTAGGTTGCGATAACAAAGGTGTGTGTGGTGACAGCTCCCATTGGAGTGCTGGGCGAAGCGTTCTGATGTGCTAAAGAGCCAAAGCGTGGTCTTCCTTCAGCCCAACTTCCCAGGGAAACCGAGCCACTGTTCTATAACAAATGTCCTTTACTCTCTTCCCCCCACCCCCACCCCACCCCTTCACCCACGCGGGGCCGTCTCCTGAACCCCATCTCCCACCTTCTCGGATGAAACGCCTCTCAGGCCCCACTCCATGGGGGCTGCTTGGAATGTGTTCTCTGGAAGTAATTTCTTCCCCCCTCTGGTGCCATTTGTGTCTTGTCTCACCTACAAATTGCAAGGTCCTCACAGGAAAGACTATGCATTCTTAGTCTTTTTTGTCTTCTATTGTCTTAACACAGAGGAGGGGCTCAGTCTATGTCTGTTCTGTGTCTGTTCCACCCTGGAAATGTTTGAGGACCAATTTCTGTTGATCGAATATGATGAAATCTGATGAAAAAGGTCTTAATGCTCAGTCCGATCGTGCTGACTATCCGAAAGTTTTTCTTCACTGAAAGCAAATGAGCAGACTGATTCTCCTAGTGCCCCATCGCCCAGAAAAGTGACTTAGTACTGCCTCTCCATCTTCCCTTCCTCCCTCCCTCATTCTTTCTGCTATTTTATATGTTACTCCAGAGTAGAAAACAGACTAGGAGTTGACAGTGAGAGCCCAAAAACCAGAGTTCAAATCCCAGCTATGCCGTTTGTGAGCTGAAGATCCTGCACAAGCCATTTGATTTGCCCGAGCTTCAGTTTGCTCAGCTGCGAACTGGAGATAGTGACATCTGTCTTGCCTACCTCCAAGGTGGCCATGAAAGTTAAATGAGATAATGTACGTGCAAGTACTTTCAAATAGTTCAGTGTTTTCATTGTTTGAGAATTATTGGGCTGTGCAGTTAAAACATGGGTATGTATATCATACTTCAGTAAAAGGTTTTTTATTAGGTAACATTTTATGTAGACATTTCTAATGGTATTGTTGTTAAACTGCCTGCTTGAAGAAATGATGCTAGGGTAGTAAGTGGGTTTCATCTCACAAACACATACAATCCATGGATCATGATGCCTGGGAGTCAGGTTGTGAAGCCTTTAAGGCCATATTGTGGCTCAGCTATAAAGTCCTGAAGATCAACTAGTGATGTCTGCCATGGACACAGGAAAGGAGAACAGAGACACATGTAGTATAGTACTAATGGGAAAGAGACAAGAATTAAGAATGATGAAAGTTTACCTTTATGGTAAAAAAATGCAGTGTTGATTTCATTTAAATCTTGCTCCATAAAGAACAAATAAATAAATGATACTCTGCTTATAACTCTAAATTAGAGTTTAATTAACTGTAATTGACAGTAATCAAATGACTTCTATATGCTCTGCACCATCTAGCATACTGGTGTGATGCTAAGATTTGAGTTCTCAAACAGCCACATGCAACTTGAGAACACTGATCTGAGTTAATACTTAATGTCAGTTCTCTTAATAAAGAGGTATTCAGAAGTTCTCATTAACTGGCTGATGAAAATGTTCATGATTCTCTATGCCAATTTAAGCAATAAATATTTATTTTTACCGAGTCCAAGTTACAAAAGAAAGGGAAGGATGGGAATGGTTTTCCCCAGAGAGGAGGAGCTGGTGGTCTGGAATAGGTACAGGAAGTTCCCTGCATAAAAAAATATTTTCCATATGCTCTGCACCCGGTAGATTAATCTGGATGAAAATTCAAAAGCCCTTAGAGAGTGTCAAACCTCATTCCAGTCAATGCTTAGCTGATGTCAGCATTTGCAGAAGAGGAATTTGACTGGGCAAAGAAATAAGAAAGGCTTCAAGCCATCATTTGGCCACCCTTCCCGCTGCTTTCCCCTGTTCCCCATGTGCTTTCAGCGCACCTCGCCTGCTGTTCCTTGGGCACTTGGTGCACTCACAAGCTTCCACATCTTGACACACACTTTTCCCTCTGCCGACAGTTGTCTTCTCTACTAACAACTCCTATTCTCTCAGCTCCTCAGCAGAGTCGTTCCTGATTCCACCACATGTAAAGGATCTGTGAGGAAGGAGAATACTTAATTTTCCCCTAAAGGCTTTGCCCACTCTGTTTCCCAGGTCCTTTGTCGATGCCTCTGTTACATCCCCCATCACAGCTGGATTAACACAAGTAGCTCATGTGCAAGGAACACTTACCTCTCCTTGGAGAGGATAAGCCTTTCAATGGCAAGAGTGTGTCTTCATCCTTGTTTCCTCCCTGCCCCTGCCTCTTCCTTACTAGGTGTAGTTCAGTGCAATAATCACAGACTTTCTTGATGTGGGAACTCTAAAATATATCCTCAGCAAGTGCAAGGAGCCAGCTATGGTTTGGTTTCTCTGTAATCAAAAAAAACACAAGGGAAAAAATCGACATATTTAACTGTATGAAAAAAAATGCTTGAGAAATAAAATAGCATGGATTTTAAAATAAAGCCATTTTTAAGTACTTATTATAGGCTCAATTTTAAAAAATAATGATCTCTGTCAAATAAGTAGATACATAGGAAATGTACATAGGAAATATAAGTTTTGAAACAAATATATGAGGCAACTTAGACTACATGATATAGCTAGTAAAATTAGGATTACATAGACTGATAAAATATTTTTATGAAGTGATGTTGAGTACAATATATAGAGAGAAATAGATTATTATACCACAGGTAGAACTTATACATGAACAAAGGACGTATTATAAGAGAACATACCCCCCAAATAAAAATAAAAACAGAGGTATGTTTTTATTTGGAAGAATGAGATCGTGGATAATTAACTGCTTTTTAAATTACTGTTGGTTGTGTAATAAAATTGGGAAGGAGGGACACAAAGTGAAAAATCTCTCTAAACACATTATCAGTTAACCACATGTGTGGTTTATGCTCTTAGTTGAACCACATAAAGAAGGCACTACTTTCCACCTGGGGTCAACATTCTCTTCATCTTTTTAATTTTTAAATTCTCATATTTTTTTAAAGTGATAAAAATCCTCTGAATAAAGATTTTTACTTCCAGTAAGGGGAGGCTAGCTCATTGCCCACTGATGCCAACATCACTTGGAAAAACTGGATAAATACTAAGGGAAATAAAACTTGTTTGAAGTCATGCAAAAGCTATGCAGGCGGCAAACCTGAGGGGCCTAGATCCCAGAGAGGAGGGAGGCAGAGAGGTGAGCCAGGGGGAGGCAGCCACTCTTCCCTTGGGGCACTTGTCAATTGTAAGGCAGCAGCTGAGAGAGCATCGCACTACACAGAAAGCTGCGAAGGAGCCCTGAGAAGCCGGCTAGAGGTCACAGCAGTCTCCTAGGGCTGGGGAGGAACCAACATTCAGGGACCACGAGCAAGGAGGGGCCGTGGTAAATACACAGCAGCCCCTGAAGCACTCTGCTAGCACTCACAAAGAGCCCAGCTTCGCTTCCTGGTAAGAGATAGTAACATACTTCTTGTAGCAGTAACTCATAGAATAAGCCGGCAAAAGATAAATATTGATGTGGGAAGATTTGAATGAACTTGATCTGATTACACACTCGTTTTACCTAATAAATGCAGAGTGCACATTCTTTTTAAATGTGCATGGGACACTTTACCGAAGTTGACCATATAATGCTGGGTCAAAAATTAAGTCTCAACAAATTTCAAAGTCTTGAAATTAAACATGATATGTTCTAGGATCACAATAAAAATTACTTTTATATCAGTAACAAAAATGTAACCTAAAAAATTCCCAAATGTTTGGATATTAAACAATATACTTCTAAATACCCATAGATCAAAGAAGAATCACAATGGAAATTCTAAAATATTTGAATTAAATGATAATAAATATATGACATCACAATGTGTGGGATGCAGCTAGAGCCAGGCTTAGAAGGAAATTTATGATGTTAAATACATACATTAGAAAAACAAAAGGTCAACTATCAGAGTGTTTACCTTGGAAAGTTGGAAAAAGAACTAAATTAAGCCCAAATAAAGTGATCAACACTTAGGTGCACTCTTGGAAGTAATATTCATTGGATACCAAGCAGGTGGGAGGGGGAGGGAGGAGGGGTAAACTCACAACTGTCTGGGGGATGGGCACACTTGTAGCTCTGGCTTGGGTGGTGCAAAGCCAATATTTGTAACCAAAATGTTTGTACCCCGTAATACTCTGAAATTTTGAAAAAATAAAAAATCCCAAATAAAGTAAAAGAAAGGAAATAATAAAGATAAGAGCAGAAATTAATAGAATAAAGAAACAAAGAGAGTTGAGAGGATCAACAGAACCAAAAGTTGAGTCTATACAAAAAAAAAAAAAAAAACAGTAAAATTGATAAATCCTTGGCAAGATTAATCAAGAAGGAAAAAGACACAAACCAATATCAGGAATGAAATAGGATACATCACTACAGTTCCCATAGGCAGGAAAGTTCTTGACAAGGGAATCTCTCAATCTAATGATATAAAATAATAATGTTAAATTTCAAAACATTTTGAATAGCAATAAAAATGGTAGAATTACTTGAAGACATTGACAGTTTTTTTTTTTGAGATGGGACCCTAGATATATACATTTTAATTTTACCTCATGAACCCGAGCTTGACAAAGTACTCAGTGCACTTCTCACAGCATGTAATATCTGGTAAACTTGGGATTTCAGCAGTTAGATTTGGGAAAAGATTAAAAATCCCCAAAATTATACAATATAAAATATATAAAAGCCCAAGAAGCTTAAGGGAGCCTCTTATTTAGACCTCACCTTTAAGGTGGACTACACCTGAAAATATTTGGGAGAGGCTTTAGAACCTCAAACTTCCTCAGTCACCAATTAAACTATCAGTATAGCTTTGTAATTTTTCATATGTATTTCCGATGACAGCCTAAATAGCATTAAATCTTTGCTGTGCTTTGTGACTAATTTTTTTTTATTTCAAAATATTAAGGGGATACAAGTGTTTCTGTTATATGGATACATTGCATCCTGCTGAAGTCAGGGCTTTTACTGAGCCCGTCACCAGGATAGTATTCATTGTACTGGTGTAGGTAAGTTTTATCCCCTACCTGTCTCCCCTCTTCTTGGTTTCCAACGTCTTTTACATCTCTTCGTGCCCGTGTGTACCCATCATTTAGCTCCCACTTATTAGTGAGAACATGTGGTGTTTGTTCTTCCATTCCTGAGATACTTCACTTAAGACATTAATCTCCAGTTCCATCCAAGTTGCTGCCAAAGACATCATTTCATTCCTTTTTATGGCTGAGTAGTACTCCATGGTATAGTTACACCACATTTTGTTTATCCTATGTGACTAATTTTGAACAACTGTATAATTAGAACACAAAACTAAACACAATGTGTAGATTTATAACCATTTTAACAGTACTGGTCATGGATTATGTTTCAAATTTTTGTTAACCAGGTCCTGACATTGTGAATAACAACCTGTAACCACATTGTTTATTTAAGTGTTTACCTTGCCAGGACGGTAAAGCCCTTTAGATCAGTAACTATCCCTTGAATATTTTAAAAGCTCACCTTTTGAGTGACACAGGCTGGACTCAGTCTCATCTAGCTCTCTGCTTTATAGCGAAGGGGCCCTGTTCTGCGGAAAACAATGAGTGAACTGAGGGAAAATAAGTGATAGATATGATGCCTTCATGTCGAGGGCACTAGAGCAAGAACCCAGCAATCAGGTTTTAGGTCTAATATGTAATTAACTTAGTTTTTACATGTAACTTAACTGTGTGAACTTGAGTATGTTCTTTCCCCTGCTGGGCCTCAGTTTCCTCATCTGAGAGGGCACAGGGAGAGTCCAGGTGATCTCTGAGGGAGGATCCTACCTAAGCTCAACCTCAGAGGCCCATCCTGTCTTGATGAGGAAGCAGCGGAGACTCACTCTCAGGCTGGCCCCAGGGAGGTTGCGCTCCTACTGGCAACTGGTTAGCCCTGGACTTAGTGGGCGGATTGGGGGATGTGAAAACAGGGGCCCCTCTTCCTGTGTTTAAATACCCTAATGTGCATCAGTGTCATCAGGTGATTCTAGAGCCCCCTCACCCCTACCGCATTTGTCCGCTTGAGAATGCTGAGTCCAGTGACGGTGAGGAGAGGGTCAGCTTGTCCTGTGTCTGGTAATCTGAGGGGCACCTGTATTATGCAGGTTCTCCAGAGAAATAGAACATGTGAGATATGGTGGCAGATTTATTTTAAAGAATCGGTCCATGGATTATGGAGGCTGGCAAGTCCAAAGTCTGCAGGGAGGACTGGTAGGCTGGAGACTGAGGGAAGAGCCAATGTCACAGTTCAAGTCCAAAGTCCATTTGCTGGCAGAATTCCTTCTTGCCTGGGGGGAAGTCAGTCTTTGTTCTGTTAAGACCTTCAACTGATTGCACGAGGCCCACCTATGTTATGGAGGGTAATGTGCTTTACTCAGAGTTTACTGATTTAAATGTTAACGTCATCCAAAATACACCCTCACAGAAACATCTGGAATAATGTTTAACTAAATAGCTGGGCACCATGGGCCAGCCAAATTGATACGTGAAATTAACCATCACAAATCTACCTCTTCTCAACTCAGCATCCATCCACTTGTCCTTAAGCTATACTTAATCTCCAAATA
Source organism: Cheirogaleus medius (assembly GCA_008086735.1). Classification (NCBI taxonomy): domain Eukaryota; kingdom Metazoa; phylum Chordata; class Mammalia; order Primates; family Cheirogaleidae; genus Cheirogaleus; species Cheirogaleus medius. The sequence continues at coordinate 2,456,992 of VBSM01002223.1, forward strand.
AAGACAATAACAGGGCCATACTTTCACTTGTCAATTGTAACTGATACAGCTATCCTGTGTATAACCAAAAACACACTAACCCTTTCCCCAGAAGAGGGTGCAACTCCTTGAATGATGTTTACTCTTCTCCCTGGTATCCTGTAACTTAAATATTATGATGTAAAGTTAACAATACTTAAATACCATGATAAAAGTCAGTATATCTTATGTTACAACATGGGGGATAAGAGAGGAAAGAAACAAAGATATTTGTACACACATACACACAAACGTATTCATAACAAAATGCTTATGACAGTTACAGTCCTCCTTTCTGTAGCTGGTTATGTGGTCACAGCTGGTATTTGTAACTACTTCTTCCAGTGTCCATTCCACATTCCCTTTGCCCCCAGCAAGCACCGCGGCTGATCACAGTTCTTTGTTTGGTGGGGGTGACTCGAGCTCTTGTTCCTGAGGGGTCTGAGCCATTAGTAGTCCTGCCTGGATTGGGTTTTTGTTCACACGTTCCTTGCTTTAGAATGGGCCTACGTCCTGATAAACCCAATTTACGAAGGGCTTATCTGAATGTGGCCCCATCGTCAGTCGAGGAGTATACTGAATGCTTATTGCTTTTACACCACTGTAAAGTTGAAACATCATAAATCAAATCGTCATAAATCAAGGACTGTCTATCACTTTCCATCGACTTTAATCACAGAGTGTGGTAATCCTAAGAGAGGCCCTGAGAAATGTTCTGTATTCCAGACATACTGTTCCTTGCCTCCGTTGTGGAGTTAGCCATCTAATTTCTCCTTGGTGATCAGGATGGATCACCCCCGCAAGCACACTGACTCTCTTCTCTGCCTGTTAATTTAGGGGCCCGAGAAGTCCACAGTGGCCAGGTGGCAGTCTTCCTGTTTGGAAACGTTTCTGTGTCTCCTGATCAAAGCGTTCCTCCCTTTGGAACTCAGATGTTTCGGCCAGCTGAGCATAAGGTCATGGGGACAGAAGAAAAATTTTGCTAGTGGTAAAAACAGTGCCATATTTTGAGTGCCACTTGAGAACATCTGCAGCCTCCTGGAGAACCTTGCCCCAGCCCTGCAAGGTATCACCACCTGACTGGTGGAAATGAGTCTTCAAAGGCCGTTCCACCATTCTGTCAAGCCAGCTGCTTCAGGTTGGTGGAGAGCATGGTAAGACCAGTGAATTCCACCAGCAGGGCTCATGGCCACACTTCATTTGCTAGGAAATGAGTTCCTTGATCTCACAGCAGTGCTGTGTCACATAGCATGATGTCGAAGAATCCCGTAAGTCCACAGATGGAAGTTTTAACAGAAGCATTGTGTGCAGGAAAGGCAAATCCATATCTAGAGTAAGAGTCTGTTCCAGTAGGAACAAAACAGTTCCCCTTCCATGATGGAAGCAGTCCAGTATAAATCAACTTGCCACCAGGTAGCCGACTAATCACCCCAGGGAACTGTGCCATATCAGGGACTCAGTGCTGGTCTCTTGTGCTGGCAGATTAGGCACTCAGTGGTGGCTGTGGCCAAGACGGCCTTGGTGGCGGAAATCCTTGTTGAGCCCATGCATGGCCTCCATCCCTGCCACCATGGCCACTTTGTGCATGGGCCACTGGGCACTGACAGGGGTGGCTGGGGAGGGAGGCTGACTGATAGCCACAGAAGGGATCATCCTATCCACTTGATTATTAGACTCCTCCTCAACTGAGCTCACCCTTTGCTAGGCATTAATATGGAATGCAAATATCTTCACCTTTTTTGCCCACTCAGAGAGGTCTATCCACATACCTCTTCCCCAGACTTTCTTGTAACCAATTTTCCAATCGTGTTCATTCCAAGTCCCTGACCATCCAGCCAAACCGTGGCCACAGCCACGAATCCATACATAATCAACATGTCTGGCCATTTCTCCTTCCAAGCAAAGTGAACAACCAGTTGCCTTGCTTGAAGTTCTGCCCATGGGAAGACTTCCCTTCACTGCTGTTCTTTAGGGATGTCCCAGAGAGGGACAGACACACAAGGCCTACCCTATTCCAGCCCCTGCTTACTTCTCTAGTGTCACCTGTCATCACTGCCCCCCAAATTTCCCTGCCGGAGTCCCCAGAGACACTTCCTTCCAGACTTTGCCATGCTCCTTAATAACTCCAGGCCTTCCTCCTATCTATTCATTGGCTCACGTGTTCATATGTCCATTCAGTCACTAAGTATCATTGGTGGGCAGGACAACTCGGCCTTCACAGAAAACACGTGTTAAATAAGTCAATATGTCAACAAGCAATGGCCAGTGTAACAGGGAACATGCAGGAAACTAGGACAGGGGATCAAACACCCAATCCATGGGGTTGAGGAAGGCCTAGCTGAAGAGGAGACATTTACACTGAGATTTGAAGCCTGTAAGCACTAGGCAGTGAAAAGAATCAGAAGGGTCTTCCGCCTGGAAAGGCAGGATATGCGAAAACCTGGGAGTGAGAGCCACAGAGATGAAGCTTCAAAAACCAAAAAAAGTACGGCAAGACTGGAGTGGAAAGTGCCAGAGAAGGATAGCGGAACTGAGGCTGAAGGGGTGGGGTGGGCCAGGCCCTGGAAAGCCTTGTAAGCATCTGGAGGGGTTTCAGAAGCTGATGAAGGGTCTTAAGTGGAGGGGATTGACATAGATTTGCATTTTAGGAAGATTTTTCAGGCAGCAGTAGGGAAGGTACATTGGAGAAGGAAGAAGAGGAGGAGAATGAAACAGGGAGACATCTGGAGGCTGATGTGATATTCTGGCCAAGAGACAATAGAGGCCTGGGAGACGTGGGTACATTTAAGAGATATTTAGTGGGGAGAATAGAAAGAATGTGATGAATGATTAGATGTGGATAGTTAGGGAAATGCAGGAACATTTCTAGGTTTCTGGTTTAGGCAGCTAGGTAGAGAGTGTCACTAGCTATTGAGATGTTCACTGTTTATCCCCAGAGACTAGGAAATATTTGTTGAATGAGAAAATGAAATGGGAGAATGAAGACAGTAGTTTGCAAGGGAGATGAGATGATGTGTTTGATTTTGGACATGGTAGGCTTAAGGCATCTGTGGGACATCTGGATGGAGAAATGTCAGGGAGCCGTTGCCCCTGCAGGTCTGGCTCCAGAGAGAAGCTCTGAGAAGAACCTTTGCACATGCTGTTCCCTGTGTAAAGTGTGAATAACAGTGTCTCTTCTGCCTAAGGTCCCCATGAGAATCAAATGAGGGATGGTGACAGTGGTGCTTTGAAAACAGCCACATGCTGGAGGAAAGGGTTTAGGCTTACAAGCAGCCCAACCTGATTTTAATCTATACCTATCTATTTATGAACTGTGTGTCCTTGGGTAAGTCATTTAATATCTCTGAGCCTTGGATTCTCATCCTCAAAACAGAGTGGATATCTCCTCTCTCCTAAGGTTACCATAAAGCTTAGATTGACTCACAGTATGCAGCTCCCTTTGAATCTGGTATAAGGACTCGAAATGGTGGCTGTCACCATTACTGTCTTGTAATGTGTTAGTAATGTCCTAAATGTCCTGTTCTTTCTAATTACTTTGAGGAGGTGTAACCTGGAGTCTTTCTTCTGGGTCTGCCCACCTTTCTCCCTCATATCATAGCTCTACACTGTGTCTTCTCCCTTTGTAACTAAACCAAAGACTGGCAAAAACCCATGTGGGCTTCCTGTTGGTGTCCTGCATAGCACCACAGAGATTCAAATCTCAGGTTCTAAAGTCAAAAGAACTAGCTTTAATCACCCAACTCCACCTCTTGTGGGTGGGTGACCTTGGGCACATCATTCAGCCTCTCTGAAACTCAGTTTCCTTGTCTGTAAAATGAAAATAATACAGTGCCTACCTCCCTTGGAAGGAAAATAATACAGTGCCTACCTCCTTGTAGGAAGAAACAAGGAAGGATGTGGGAAAGTGTTTGACCAAACCCCCCTTTCCTATTAGACAGTACCTTAATATTTCATTCTGGTGCTTTAACTTCTTGGCTATTTTTTGTTTGCTTAATGTTGTTGTTGTTCTTTGTTCCTTCTCCACTCCCGCTGCTTCACTTGATTAGCCTTAAAAAAAAAAAGTTATTGTTGTTGTTTGAATACTCTTGTTTCAGTTCTTTGGATTAAATCTTATTCAATGAAAAACTACAGATTTTGAAGCTGGCTGCTGGGTTGGAATTGCAGTTCTGCCACTTACTTACTAGCTGAGAGCTTTGAGCAAGTTACTCAACTTCTGTGCCCCAGTTTCCTCATCTGTAGAAAAGAGATAATAATAGCAGCATTAACATTCTCATAGGAACATTGCCAGGGTGAAATGAGTTGATATGATTAAAGAGCTTAGGAGAGTGCCAGCTACATGAAGTAAGTGCTGTGAAAGTTTTGCTATTATTATACCCAGCTCAAAGCTCCTCTCCTTCTCTCCCCCAGGAAAGCTTAGACCTATGGCTTTGTCTGCCTGCAGTTCTGGGGTTCTCTCCCATCATCCTTTCTTCTCCCTCCATCCTTCCATAATGAGGCTAGTACTGGGGCCTGGAGGAAGAAATAAAATACAGCTATCATCCCACTTGACCCAGCAAGGAGACATTCTCTTCTACCCAGCAGTAACGCACCATCCATGAGGTTGATGCCAGCAGATGATGCCTCCAATAGGCCCTCCAAGGGCAGCTCCCTTCTATGTACCTCTCATGGCCATTGATGGTCCCTTTAGACTCCTGGCCTGTATCTTCCTGTCCCACTCTCAGCATCCTGCTGCCTGCCTCAGATGCCATGCTCAGTGGTGATCACTGACTTCCAAATGCACCTATCTTCAGTAGCCAACCATTAGGCCCATGGGCATGTGCAGAATCAATTTTATGTTCCAGCCGGGACTGAAACTCCAGGACAGGGGCCTGGGGATGGGAAGGTGGGTTCTGCTCTTTCTCTACCCACAGCCCCCGCCCATGCAGCCCACCCCAAGGCTGCTTCCCCTCACCCTGGGCATTGCTGCATCAGGCTTGGTGGAGGGGCTTGTTGTTTCTTAAATGTGTAGAACCCACATCCTACCAACTTTACAAGAGTTTCCTCTGGGGCTCCCTCCCTGGGCTTCAAAGAGGGAAGCAGCCCCTTCTGTTCCCCCAAGAGGCCAGGTCTGTCCTCCAGGCCTCCTCTTACAGCCAGTGTTGAGGGGTTGGGGCTGGTGGGGTGATGCCAACAGGTTCTAAAAAAGTGTCTCCCCCAGCAGCCCCATGCTGCAATTCCCTGACCCTAGATAACAGGGTCCTTGATCCCTTTCTTAGCTGCAGGCCTTGGTTACTCATTCCCAACACCACCCTGTGCCTTATAATTATTTTTTCTAAAAAAGGCAGTTTACACATTGCTTTCAGAGGATATTTGCATGAGTAAATGAGTGAAAAACAGGCTTATTACAAACCAATATGATAAATATAAATAGATTTATAAAATCCTTCTCGTTATTATTAAACAAATATCAGAATGAGCCATACGAACTTGCTGCTTTTGTCAAAAGCAGTCAGATGGTGGTGATTTCATACGGAGCAACCTGACGCTTAACTCTCTCTATGGGTCAGGCATTATTTCAAAAGCTTTACAAATACTCAGTTAATCCTCATGGTGACCCTGTGAGAAGGGAATTATTATTATCAAGTCCATGTTGCAGCTGAAGGAACGGAGGCACGTTTCCTATTTGAGCATCTTGCCGAGGTCACACAGCTGGTAGGAGCCAGAGCGTGAGTGTGAGGCCAGGAAGGCTGGCTCCGAAGCTCGTGCTCTTAGCCGCTTTTCAGCAGCAGTGACCTGATGAGCTCTCAGCCTCCAACGCAGGGCTCTGCCATTGTTATAACAAATTCAGAGACAGATTATGAAACCAGACCCTGGAGGGCAGAGACTTTGAGCTCAGCAGCAAACGACGCCCTCAGGCAAAAGAAACACGGCCCAGTTCTCCCTGGGCAAACACACCTGAGCAGACGTGGCATCACTTCCTCTAAGAACATCATTTCTATACTCTGGTTTCTCTTCAAAAAGGAATAAATCTTTCGCCTTTTAAGAACATCGTTTCTGCCCATCTGCTCCGTGTCCGTTCTCCCATCAGAAGAATGGGCACACACGGCGTGCACCCATGGCAATAGATGCAAGAACTAATTAGCACCTGAAACGCGTGTCAAGATTCCCTGCTGGAGGTGCTGTAATAAGGGTAAAGTACTCTCACATAAATTCCAGTTTTGCATCTTGTGGCCCAGTCCTCTCTGGGCAAGAGGTGGTGCCCTGTCTTGTTGAGATCTGATCTCTAAATGCAACCATGTGTTTTCTTTCATCCAAATGACTGTGCTCATCTCAGGAGCAGCCTTTAATTTTCTTCTTGGAACCGACGACCATCCTTACTTATAGCAACAAAAGGTCCCTAGGATGGTGAGGTAAGATTTGAATTAAGATACCTTGGCATATTCCACTCCACAGCAATTAACGGGCAACAGGTTTTTAGCAGCACCTACTCTCTTGAGAGCAGCTGCTCTTTGCCTTAAGAATCCCTGTCTATCATGTTATCAAGTTGTCCTGATTAAGCAGCCCCCCATGTCTGGCTCTCTGCAAGGTGGCAGCCCAAGTGGGTGTCACCGATGAGACCTCTTCCTCTGAGTGCGAAGCCTGGTGGAGAAGCCATGTGCTTATCAGCCTCCCTCCATATTGGTGACATCAAGTATGGCCAAGGCCACATGGTTTGGAGGGCTATGTAGTTGGCCCACGATCCAATTTCTTGCTTATTCTTACCTGCCTTGTAGCTACTGTGGTTCATTGGCATCTCTCCCAGGAGGAGGGAGGGAAAAGGAAAGAAGGGCCAACTCTTGCTTGTCCATTTGGCTCCTTGTCAGCAACTCTGGCAAGTGTGTGATCTGATGGAGCCATGGTCCAAGGTAGGGTTTGGACTCTTTCCCTCTCCCTGCCCCTCGCTAGGCATGTGAACTCCTGTTAAGGCTTCAAGTCCTGGCCTTCCCTTGGGCCCCAGGCAGTCAGAAGTTAGTCACTCCCTCCCTGGCTCCCGGAGCCCCTCTCCAGGACTTGAGAGCGCTCATCACATTGTGCAGTAATTACCGAGCCCTTGTCTGTCCACCTCTGGACGGGAGTTCCTGGGTGGGGCTATGTTCTTCCATCCGCCCAAGTCCCCGAGGTCTGGGCCCAGTGCGTGGCACGTGACTGGGGTGTGAGACACGCATGTCGAATGAACAAATAAACCCAAGTAGCCCTTCTTTGCCATTTCCACAGAAAATCAAGAGTTAAAGCTTTGAGGGATTTTTTTATTTGTCGTTTTTAAGAAAACAACATCCCAGGACTTCTGGAGATGGGAGAGCCTTTTTAAATCGATCCATCTCATTTATGCAGTGAATATTTGTTGACTCTCTGTGATGTACTAGATGTTACCTTAGGTGCAGGGGGCGGGGGGGGGGGAACAAAATAGACAAACTCCTGCCCTTGGGATGCTGACTCTCTAGTGAAGGCATCTTTCTCAGGTCCTGACGGTCCTCCATAATCTCCTACCTTATGTTCACCTTTCTAGCCCCTTTTCCCTGAAGACAACAAACCATCTAAGTAGTTTCCACCAACTAAGCAGAAATATCTAGGGTATGACTCTGAAATAAATACTTATGTAAAATGGCAAGCTCCCGTCTGTGCCCCTGTAGTGTCCCCCAAAATCCATACTGTTAAGTAAGAAGGTCTTTAGGGGACCAGGTGTCACAGGAGGACCAGCCAGCTCAGAGTGCAGGGGCAGAGCAGGACAGGGAGGCCTTCCCCGAGCTCTGATCGCCTCAGTAGACGCAAAACAGAATATAAGTTTGCCCAAAGACAGCTTGGGCCACCCAAGGAAAGACTTTAGGGTTTCCTGATGCCCAGGCACTTTTCCCTGTGGGATCCAGAGCCTGATTTAAAGACAGGGCACTGCCTCTGTCCTGCGTCCTTCAGGGCTCAGGCTACCAGGGCCTGGACACCTCCCTCTGTGCTCCCTGGTGTGTGGGAACAAGGACCTTCCTCAGTGTGGTGTCCAGATGGAGGCTTGTCTCCAAGAGGCCACTCACGGCTCATCCTGGGGGTGAGGTTGGGCTGAAAAAAGCAGCAGAGTTTCCCAAAAGTCAAACCCAGACCTCCTTGGAGACCACCCTGAGGTCTTAGGATGTATGCACACAGAAGGGGGGAGGAGGGCAGTGTGTATGGTCTGGGGAGAACTAACAGCAGACCCGGCAGTACTGGGAGAGGAAGGAAACAGACAAGCTGAGGACATAGGAGTGGGAGCTGTGTTTTATCAGTCAGGGTTCTCCAGAGAACCAACAGGGTGTGTATGTGCGTACAGACATTGAGAGATTTCTTTTAAGGAATTGGCTCACATGATTATGGGGGCTGACAAGTCTGAAATCTGTGAGGCAGGCTGGCAACTCCGGTAAGATTTCTATATTGCCGTCTTGAGGCAGAATTCCTTCTTTTCCGGGAAATCTAAGTCTTACCTCTTAGGCCTTCAACTAATTAAATGAGGGTACCCAGGTTATTGAGGGCGATCTCTACTTAAAGGCAGCCGGTTGTCAGTGTTAATCACGTCTGCAAAATACTTTCACAGCAGTGTCTAGACTAGTGTTGACCAAGCAAGTGGGCACCGTAGCCCACCCACGTTAACACATAACCTTAACCATCACATGTGTGACAACTAAGTGAAGGCCTGTGGGTGTTAGCAGGATGAAGAGGAGTCTTGGGATGACAACAGCAGGAAACTGAGGCTTAGATAGGGACCCATAGGATGGGGTGAGGCATCAGAAAAGGCTCACTATAAGCTCTCCCCTCCGCAGATCAGCTGAAAGTGAAAATCGCTCCAGCTCTTATTCATTCTGTTGCACCCAGGTGATCAGAGAAGCTCCTCTTAGGCTGCTGTCTTGCCTCTAGCTCGGTTGTGTCTGAACCCAGCATGTGGGGCCTGGTTCTGAGCAGGGAGGCAAAACACGAGACTAAACTGCCTTCAGTTCTGCCTGAGTCAGGTCTTTAGGGGAAGATCACTGAGTTTATCTAAAGTGCTGTGAATTCCCACAGCCTTAGGCAGACCCGTATTCCAGTGTAAGCACAAAAACAAATTCTAAAGCCAAGTAAATGACTGGTGATGAGCCACAGGTGTGTATTATCACGACCACTGCTTTTCCCTGAGAATTCTCTCTGCAAAGGGAGGGGAATCTACCCCACAAATAGAAGGTTCAGCCAACTTTTGGGCAGCTGTTTTTAATGCTTGGTACAAAAATGGTGACTGGCAGATATGTGGACGCACACAGTCCAGGCACACACTCTGTCTGTGACCTCAAGGAAGGACACACGCTACGGATGATACTTGCGTTTATGGTGCTTGCCATTCGGAGAAGCAGCTTGTAAGCAACCGGAGCTGTGATTATATAAAGAAAGAAAGTGGACAGGAAGGCAGTAGTTTTTGATGAGGCGAAGTGATGACTGAGGTAGATTTGAATTTCCTGGCATCTAGGTGGAAAGAGAACAGGTGTGCACCTTTTCCAAAAATGACAGCCTTACAACTCTATCAAGGATGTCCTCATGCAGCATCGGTGACACCTGTAGAGGCTGGGAGGCCTGCAGACAAAAGCACTGGGGGGCAGAGCTCCCCATGGCCTGGTTTCTGAGCAGTTGGTGGGAATGACTGCTAAGGAATATTCCACATCTGCCCAACCATATTTGCCCATGAAAATTACATACCATCCGTGACTTCTGTCTCAGTACAGTATTTGCTGCTATTGGCCAACCAAGGGGTTGTGTGCACATATAGGCTACCCTGGAGTGTCTCTGTCTTTGTCTCTGTGTCTGTCTCTCTCCAAATGACACGTGGTTACCTGCTTCCTCTCAAACACATAGAAGCATGTGTGTGTGCGCACATACAGGGAGCACCTGTGAGTGAGTGTACACACACATTTACATGTACCCCTCTTTAATCAGATTAGGCAGGACTCTTGCAAAATCTGTCTCAGTGAGTGTAGAACATCTGGACAAATTCCACACCCAGGGCTTTCTTTAAAGGGGAGGGGCAGGTGGAAGCCTTGAAGGCTCACTGGGGCAAGGGAGGGGCGTCCCTGCAGACAGCAGCCTGGGCCCCTGGAAAGCCACACGAGGAGACAGAACACATGCCACGCAGTCACAGTCAAGATTACTTAAAATAACACGGAGCTCAAACTCTGCACCCATGCATCTGGGCAGCTCGTCGAGGTCTCTGACACACTGCTGGGTGCAGGAAGGGGCGTTGCTGCCACTCCGTGTAGTTTAAGCGCAGATGTTCCAGACAGCCTTGGAGTCAAGCTGACACTCATCCCACAGCATGACAACTGTGGCGCGAGGTTCCCAGGAAGGGCTGAGTGTGTGCATTAGGTCACTGAGCTCTGTTACCGTTTAACCAGCCTCGGCCTGTGTCGCGGTGACACACATCTGCTGACTGGACGCATCAGTGCCTTGCGCTGCAGGCTGACTGGTGGGCCATGCTTGAAAGACTCCTGGCATGTGCCCCTGCCTGCATTTTTCACCCTTGACTGAAAGCATATGCTCCGCACAATCAGGACAGTGTTAGCATGTGGGTCTGAAGCGGCTTCCTACACATCTGGCTGTGGCTGGCTGAATCACTTCCCCCGGGAGGGTGGCTTCCAGCTCTGTGACATCTGGCCAGTGGCAGGAAGTGTCTGGATTCATCCTAGAGTGAATTTTATCTCCACATGCTTTTCCAATTTCATCAGGGCCTCCATGCTACATTCCAAATGACATGTCCACATCTGCCATGGACAAGAATGACAGATGGAGAAAAATCGTCGTTGACCCTTAAAAGTTGGTCACGTTTTATGAGGTAAGAGCTTGGGCACAAAAGGTATTATAGGATAGAACCCAGAGATGGCTTGAAATATCATATTAATTACACATGATTTAGCTTTTGGAAATAAAAGCACCCTTCCCCAACTACTGGTTTATCAAAGCAATGAAAACAGCATTTAAAATTTTTATTTTTATTTTTTTATTGAGATATAACTCACATAGAGTCAACAGCACAAATCTCAAGCGTACACCTTGATAAAGATTGAATTTTCACACATGCGTACACCCCCGGAGCCACCACCCAGACCGAGGTTTAGAACATTCCCCACTCTCTGGAAGGCTCCCTCGTTCTTCTCCCTGTGGATAGCCCACCTACAAAGTTTCCCACTGTTCTGGTCTCTATCACCATAGAGTAGTGAAAAAGGCATTTTTATTTTGGGATCTTACTGGTTTAACAAATATCTCACCATACATAAACAAACAAATTTTGTAATTTGCCATGAGCTTGCATGGAGGACCCAAAAGTCAAGTTTCAGATGAAAAGGTTTTGTAACACCTGTATGCTGTAGCTTGTAGGGGTCTTCTCTTCCTATATCCTGTATTTCACAATCGAGGAAGAACGCTGTCTTTAGCTGTGTGGGAGAATTCTGGATTCGTTCGTATTTCTGAAGCCTGGTAGCATCTTGCAGCCCAGTTCGTGCATTTGTAAATGTACAGCCAGCCCCATGCCTTCAGCTTCTCCCGTCTTTGAAGGATACCCAGGCCCTGGGCCAAGAACCCAGGCTCTCCACCTTGCTCTGCCTCTCCCCGGGTCTCACACCCGTCCAGGAATGAGGCCCTCGTTGCGGCTTGCTCCTCTCCAGAAAA
>VBSM01002223.1:2468773-2483567 GCA_008086735.1 Cheirogaleus medius
ATTACAGACGTGAGTAATCCACCACACCCTGACAGGATTCGATTCTTTGCCACTCTACTTTCATTTTTAGATGTGAAGGCAAACACTGGGAAGGATTTTTGGTTCCTTCTTTGAGAGCAGGAGAGGGGGTGCTACCCACAGGAAGGAGGCGGTGCTAATGGACCTGGAGAAGGAGTCTGGACCCAGGGCTGCTTCTGCCCTTGGACGGCACTGACCCTCACTGGGACCTTGGATAGGCCACAGTTTCTCTGTCCCCAGTTCTCTGTCTATGAAATGCGATGCTCAGATGAGACCAGGCCTTTGCACAAAAAGACTAAATGCAGAGCTGTTTGGCTAGAGTGGGGAGTATGGCCTTTTGTACTTCCAGTGTGAGTTTAGCACTTTCAAGAGGTCTTGGGCAAGGTGGGACGGCATAGGTAACTTTGAAAATTCCTGGAAATAGGAAGGAGAGAAGGTGCTTCTCCATGTGTGAGAAGGGTAGACTTTTCCTTCTTGGTGGTCAAGTTCACTGTCCACATATGCCGACTGCCAGCAGAATGACTTTCCGCAGACTCATAGTGTTCTTCGGGCTGGGCTTTTGGTAGGACTAGGACACATCCCTGAGAGAGAACACCGTATCCTGGGGCCCTCACTCTCAGACCACAGCAGCCCTTGCAGACACTCCAGTCTGCCTGATGGGCTCTAGTCTCTGAGCAGAGGCTATCTTGTGCAAAAATCAGCTGACACAGAGCTTTCTCAGAACTTTAAAGGCAGTATGAAGATTTGCTCCATTTGGATTTTTTATTGGGCTAGTCTCATCCAAGCACCTCATATTGCAAAGAATTGAATTAATCTTATAAAATGTGCTATCTACAGCTTCTAGTATGATTAGTCATATGTATATATATATATATATGTGCTGTAATGCAAATGCTGTACAACATGGGGGATTCTGTTGTTCACATCCACTTCTGCCCCACTGAGGCCCTCAGCCATATGTGAAAGTCTCTTTCATGCTGTTTGAATGTTCTTCTGTCATTGTCTTGGATTTATATCATCCCCAAGTCCTCTTCTGGCCCTATGCCATGCCACATTCCACAGGGGTTGTATAGGAAAGTCCCCCTCCTTGTTGTTCATTTCTTTCATATCAGTAGCGATGGGCTCTCTCTCTCTATCCACAGTTGCTCAGAGTTTACACTCTAGGCACATCTTCATCAACAATTCATATAGCTCTGGGTAGACCTGCTCAGACCTGTGCATATGTCATGGGTTCTAGCATACACAATGCAAAATAACCATGCATGGCTCTCTCAGTGCTTTGTGCCATGCACTTACCGGTCAAATTCTTTGTAACATGCACTCCTTGCCTATAAACACTCTCTATCTCTGATCACCACTGTGACCATGGGGAAGTTTTATAGCATCTGGTTTTTTGGTGAAGGGAACTATTTCCAGGCTAAGAACACTTGAAAATGTCTCCCCCACTGTGCAGATATCATCAACTTTACCAAGCTTCCTGTGGCAAGCATTCCCAGGAATTTGCTGCTTAACCGTTTCATGACCACTCTCTGTGGGCTGCAGTACCATTTAAGATCGTTTGAAATTGATTTAACTAGGCCATCTTCATTCACTTTCATCCTTGGTGGTGTGGCCAGTGACTTATACGTAGAATGGATATTCAATGGATGAATGAATGAGCTTGGCATCTTTTAACTTAAAGTAAGTCTTCATTTTAGACCTACTAATCTTTAAGAATATAAGCTTTGGTAAAAAATGTAGCTGCATCTGAAGTGAGTTTTCTTTACTGTAGAAAAACGTCGCCATGCACCTTTAACAGTGAGGGTGTTGGTGGGAAGAACACTGGGTAAACACTTGTTTATCCCTCCTCTGAGAGTCTTCAAATCATTTTTTAATGATGTAGGTTGTCTATAAATAATGCCACCCTCTGTGACATTTCCACCTCATCCCCAATTCTGAGTGTGGACTTGTGCCTGTTTACCCAAGACCCGCCCTCCAGGAAGCCCTCCTTGATCCCCCGGACTCCCTTCATTAAAGTGTCTTCTTGGCTTTTATGGAGCTCCGCCCTGCATCCCAGCTCACAAGTCTTTGCCCTGCCCCCTCACTACGCTGTAAGTAAAGTCCTGGAGAACAGGGCCAGGTTGTCCCCCCAGAGTTTTGCATACAGTGGGCAGTTGGTGAACAAGCAGGAATGAGCGGTTTCAGTGGGACCCTTTCATGCTGCCCTCTGGTAGAGGTGATTCAGATGAGCTATTGGGAACACCCATTTCCATTGTTTTTACACCCTTCGGAAAAGTAAGGTATGGAAGGTAATCTGCATATTCATTTGTCAGTCTTTGGGTGTACACATCATAAAACTTATTTTTTACATGTTCATAGTTGGACTATTTGTCACAGCCCTAAACTGGAAGCCATCCAAATGCCCATCACTGATTAAATAGATAATAAATAAATTTTGGGATTCCACACAGTAGAATACTACAGGGAATTACAATGAGCAATCGACAAGTACGTGCAACAAGTTGAATGCATCTTGTAAACACAATGTTGAGAAAAAAGAAGCCAGACACAAAATAGTATGACACTATTTATTCCATTAAAGCACCAAAACAGGTAGCACTAATCTTTGTTGTTAGAGGTCAAGATAGTGGCTGTCCTTGGAAGGGTGACGACTGGAAGGGGGTCTGAGGGGAGGTTCTGGGGTGTGACAGAGAACTGTTTCTTGATGTAGGTGCTGGTTATAGGAGTTACTGAGTGTTACACTCATACAGGTACCTCCCTCTCGAAGATCTCTGCCATATGCTCTGTTTCTGGAGAGATCTTGACCTGGATCTTTCTTTCCAGATAGGCATCTAGAATCAGAAGGTGTTAGGAACCAAACTCTACCAGGATGACAGTGTATCTATATATTAATTATCTACTGCTGCGTAACAAATTACTCCAAAACATAGAGGCTTAAAATAGCAAACATTTATTATCTCATAGCTTCTGTTGGTCAGGAATTTCAGAGTGACTTAGCCATATAGTTGCGACTCAGAATTGCTCATGAGGTTGCAGTCGAGACGTTGGCAGGGTCTGAAGTCATCTGAAGGCTTAGCAGGGCCTATAGGATCCCCTTCCGCCAGGACTCACTCACGACTGCGGACAGGAGGCCTCAGGTGCTCACCACGTGGGTCTCCACAGGGCTGCTCGAGTGTTCTCCCAGCACGGCAGCTGCCTCCCCCAGGGCCAGTGAGAAGGAGCCCAGGGAAGAAGACGTCTTTCATGACTTAGTCTCAGAAGTCACACACCATCTTTGCTACCATATTTTACTCATTAGAAACAAGCCGCTAAGTTGAGCCCATACTCAAGGAAAGGGGAATTCACCTCTTAAAGGGAGAAATATCAAAGAATTTGTCAAAATATTTTTAAAACCACCAAAGTCCACCTTTGGACCACAAATTATTTACATTCTTCCCACATCTAAAAGACACTCACCATCTTCCAAGGCCACCAAAAGTCTCATCCCATTCGAGCATCAGCTCCAAGTCCAGAATCCTGTCATCCAAATCAAGACCAGGAACAGAAGAGGCTCCTCAGCTGTGATTCCTTAAAAGTAGCTCCCTGTGTACAGTTCCCCACAGTCTGAAGAACTGTGAGTTACAGGTACAGCTATCTGCAGCCCGCTCCATACACCCAACACACAATGGGTAACCACTATAGACGCTCAGAACGGGGTAAAAGGGAAGGCACGCAGAAGTTCTCAGTCATTGGCAGTTCTGAAAGCCAGCTGGGCAAATGCTGGAAGTTCCTTGGTTAGGATTCAGCCCTGTGTCTGCTCAGGAGAGGTTTTCGTGAGGCCCCACCCTCTGGTGCTCCTTCCTTTTCCTGAAGGGTAAGCTGTGTTTACAGCCGCATAGCTCTCAGCTTGCTTCTCGCCAGTGGAATTCTGAGAGTCCAAAGACTTCTTTTCTTTGTACGCTGTCTCTGTCCCTTTCAGTCCAAGTGCGATTTTTAGGCCAAAAGGCAGTGGAGGCAATGCCCCGGCTCCTGAGCCTCCCTCCTGCAGCAAAGAGGCCTCTGGAGTGGACGTGCCACTCTGTTTCAAAACGCTCTCTCAACTTGTCACTAACACGCCCACAAAGATATGGAGAAAGATTTTTTTTAAATTCACGATGTTGAAAACAAAGGCCAAAAAGAAAAGGACAAAATCTTGGAAGAACAGATATTAGACATAGGCAGACAGAGAAGAAATTTTGTAACCTTACTTTAGTTTTTGGCTCATGGAATGATCTGGCTTCACTTCTCAAAACAGAGTCTAACAGAAAAAAGGGAAGGGAGATCTTTGCACCCTTTTTATCATCTCCAGAACACCAGGCGGCTATCCCTCTACCTGTTGGGCACTGGCTCCCCGCCCCCAGCCACCACACACATACCACCAGAGCAACCTCTGTACACACCTATGCGGAGAAGGGCGACCCTGGCAGGAAGGGGCAGAAACAGAAGGACACATGCTGTATGTGTGGAGATGTGACTTCCACAAGTGAGGCGGCGGAGGTGAAAGAACCCTGGTAGCAGTGAATACTGGGAATTGTAGTGTTTATGCTCTACAATAATTCAGAATTTAAAAGAAAATTAAGAGCCCAAGAACAGGGAAATCATGATGAGCCCTAAAACCAGCTAAAATAGAGAAACTTAAAAGAGTCTACATCTTGAAAAATAATAATCTGGATCTAAAACCCCACACTGACTTTGTAAATGAAAGAGACAAAAGAGAGGAAATTTTAAAATACCAGTTAGCTATTGACCCTAACAATGAAAACAAGTGTGGGTAACGGAAGACTTCAGGAAGACTTTAACAACTTATAAAATTAGAACCAGGATATACATTCCAAAACACTAGACTTCAGCCTGAGGAATTATTATAATAAGGCTAGAAAAACCAAGACAATGTTAAAGAAGAGGCATAGTAAGGTATACCAGGGGTTCTCTAACAATTGTGCATGAGTCACCTGGAAGGGTTTTTAAAGCAGATTTCTGAGCCCCACCCCCAGGGGTCTGGGGTGAGACTTGACAATTTGCATCTCTAACAAGTTCCCAGGTGATGCTGTAGGTCTGAGGACCACACTGTAAAAACCACTGAGGTACGCTATTCCCCACTAGAAAATGTATTATAAAATTACAATAATTGATGAAAGGATATACAAAATGTAGTATATCTATACAATGTAAACTGTAAAAAGAAACAAAATACTGATTCATCCTACAACATTGATGAACTTTGAAAACATTATGCTAAGTGAAAGAAGCCAGACACAAAAGGCCACATACTGTATGATTTCATTTATATGAAATATCCAGAATAGGCGAATCCATAGAGACAGAGAGAGCAGATTAGGGATTTTCAAGACTGGGGGTAAGGAGGAAAGAGGAGTGATGCTAATGGGTATGGGATTTCTTTGAGGCAAGGATGAAAATGTTTTGGAATTAGATAGTGGTGATGGTTGTGCAACCTTGTGAATATACTAAATCCTGGAGAACATTTAGGAGATTGAAAACAAGAAACAAACAAAAAACCTACTGCATTCTGCACTTCAAAATGGAGAATTTTGTGGTATATGAATTAGATTTCAATTAAAAAATGTAGCCATAAAGAGTACCAGAAGAAACTATAAGGTGGCTCCCTATATATTCTTGGGGTAACTTAAGATTGAAAATAAAAAGGAAAAGATTATATATTTGACTCTGTGCATTTAAAACTTAAAATTGAAAGGTAAATAGTAAACAAAACTATTTGCAACCAATACGGCAGCACCAATAACCTTATTCTTTCAGCATTTACAAATAAATACAAAAGAAAAAGACTAACCCTTCCACGGAAAAATGGACTAACATTACAACAGGTAGTTGTAACGAACTAACAAACAGGTAGTTCTTAAAAGCTGAAATAAATATACATGGCTGGAAAATATATTTTATATATCCAATCTAATTAGCTAGCACAAATATAAGTTGAACTGAGATGCTTTTTTGCCTAGTAAATTGGCAAAGAATAAAAAAAAAACAAAAATCTTTCGTGGATGAGAGGTTCAAGGGTCTGGACTTCCAGGAAGACAATCTAGCAACACGCGTCACAAACCCTTAAAGCACACACAGCCTTTGACTCTGAAACATCACTCACATGAACTTGCACGGAGGAATTAGCTAAGGATGGGTCCCAGCAATCACTCCCCAGGTGGCTGATTAGCAACTCTGTTTAAGATTTCAAAAATCGAGGAGGAGCTGTGTGTTAAAAAATAAGAGTTGTGTTAAAAGCTGATCCATCTATCAAAGGAAATACTATTTAGCCATTAAAAATGATGTTGTACATTAATATTTACTGCCATGGGAAAGACGTTCATGATATATTTTTAAGTGGAAATACAGGTTAGAAAATAGTATTATATACACAATGTGAGCCAACTTCTGTTTTAAAAGTCACATATGTGATGTACAAGATCCAGAAAGCAGTACACTCAGGCATTACAGAGAGTGAGGAGACTAGGGTGGGTTTTTCTTCTGTTAAGCTGTTTTTCCTGCAAGTACTACGTAGTGCTTTTATAATACAGAAACGAGTACTTTTCACATGTAACATAAAATTGAGGTGGGTACTGCATTTTCTGAGCTGACACTGTGATGTACAGAAACTGGAAACCAAGAGCGATGCTGTAAACCACACGATAAAACAGAGACGGCCTCAGGAGTCCCACTCTCTGCCATGTTCCTACCGTAACAGCACGCGATTCTGCCAACCAAAGGCGCTCTGCTCCTGAGGAACTCTGTCAGCTTCAAGAAAAAGATACTTCTTAAAGAGTATCGTGTGGTCACAGAGAGATTTTTGTTTCCCTAAATATCTTTTTTTTTTTTTTTTGAGACAGAGTCTCACTCTGTTGCCCCTTGTAGAATAATATAGTGGCATCATCACAGGTCACTGCAACCTCCAACTCCTGCCTCAGCCTCCCGAGTAGCTGGGACTACAGGCGCGTGCTACCACGCCTGGCTAATTTCTTCTATTTTTAGTAGAGACCGTATCTCATTCTTGCTCAGGCTGGTCTCAAACTCCTGACCTCAAGCGATCCTCCTGCTTCGGCCTCCCAGAGTGCTAGGATTACAGGCATGAGCCACTGCACCTGGCCTGTTTCTCTAAATATCTTATCTTGGATAGAATTCAGAGACCCAAAATCACTGAGCAAAGAAACAGGTAACAATATCACATTCGAGCAGCACAGCACATATGTTAATTCATTTAATCCTCACCACAACCCTATAAGCAAGGTACTGGAGTTATCTCCATCTTAGAAACTGACAGAGAGAGAGATTAAGCAATTTGCCCAAGTGAACAAGATTCAAATCTAAGTGTTCTGGCTGTAGAGTCTTTAACAACAACTCTGTACTTCTGGGTTCAAACAAACATGTTGCATTGTCATTTGGGCAAGCCCCTTTGCCTCCTCGCTGGCTACAATTGCTCTTCCTGAGATGGTCAGAGTAACCCCAGATAAATGTCCTGCATCCTGGAGATGTGGGGTTCCTTGAATCCCTTTTCCGCAATCCCATTGCCTCATGGGTTCACATCCAAAGAGCAAGACAGGGTTGGACATCCACAGGGCTTTTGGGGTGACAGACCCACTGTATCCTGGGGGGGGCGTGGAGGGCTGGGGGTTGTCGGAATTTCCTGATGGAGTCCCCAGTCTCTCCCACTAGCTGCTACATGCTGGGCACATCAAGAGCTAGAACCTGTTAGAAATCTCAAGCCGGTCTTGAATTTTCAGTTTTGTCTGAATTTTCAGAATGTGAATTCATTCAGTGACGAACGGGGCGGGGAGCATGGAAACCGTCCACCTGGGGTGCAGGGAATAAGAGGCTGCATTGTCTGTAGAGAACTTCAAAACAGTAATAGAACTAACTAAAAGTCTATCTGTTTCTTATTATCTCCATGCACCAACAGTTCCAAACAATGTCAGTGATGAAAGACTCCAACCTGGTGGACTGGACCACTTCTGCCGACATCCTCCCCCTATGTCATTATAGCTAGGCTTTCATTTCTAGCTTTTTCTATGTTCTCCCATCTTATATTTGAGTCTGACGATCAGCCCCCAATACCCTCACTCTTCACTGGGGTTCTTGGTACCCCAAGTGATGAGCGAAGAGGACGAGAGTCTTTATTTGGGAGGGAGAAAGAGGAGTGGTCTTTAAAGCCTGTGTCTGCCGTCTTTTCTCCCCATAAAGGTGTCTGGGAAAGAGGAGCTGGGAAACCAGGCACGGGCCTAACACCGGCTTTTCCCCTGAGGGCAGATGGCAGCCATTGTCCCCAAACTTGGAGTCAGGCTCATGCTGGGAAAGGGAGTGTCTTTGAGGCCCAGCCCTGATGTCCCAGCTTCTCTGAGACTTTCCCTGTGCCCCAAGGCAGAGTTAGTCACTTCCTTCTCCTGCCCCCACAGCACGTTGTACATACACCCCTTTGTTAGAGCACATCGAACACTCTTAGATCACCCCACTCCGGGAGCTCCCTGAGGGCAGGAACTTACTTGTTCATCTTTGTTCCCTGGTTCTGACATAGTGACTGACACAGAGCAGAAGCTCAAAAACGATCAGTTGAACGGAAAATGCAATCACACGCTGTCCTCATCTTTCTGCGCGGAACTGTGTCTGCTATAAGCCCATGGCAAACATAGTGCAGAATGAGGCATAAATCATTCGTTCATTTATCCCACATATATTTGTTGCTTCGTATGTAACTATCATCATGTTTATTGTTTGTTTTTACTGTTATTGATAGAAGTAATTCGATTTGTTAAAGATATTAAATCACGAAGGAATAGCAACTCAATAAAAAACGGGGAAGTTTCTGGAAAGAAACTCAGACATTCCATATGGGAAGAAGCTGATGATATTAACTCACTCTGTGGGGACTATGGAGACCTGCAGAAGGAATGGAAGAGGAAATGAAGTTTGGGTCATCCTTGCCCAGAGGCAAAATCTGATGGGAACTGTTGTGACCCTGCCATAAGGACTTTGTTGAGGCCTCAGCACAGTAAGGGAATTACTAATAACGGGTGGGGATGAGCTGGGAGGAAAATGTGACAGGACTCGTTCAGCCTTGTCCAGGACACACCCAGTTTAGTCAACGACTTCTGAACCTTAAAACTATTAAAGGAACACAGTGGAGGTTGCACTTGGGACAAGTGGCAGGTAGTCGGCAGAGAGGCTTAAAATGAAAATGTCAGCTTGCTCCTGCACAGAAATGCAATGCAATCCTCCCTGCTGGGAGGGAAACACGCTGTGCTGCAAGAGTGGCCTTGAACAGGAGAGCTGTCCTACAGAGCCGCTGATGGCTTTGCTTAAAGAATGAGCAGTTGACCCGATCTTCCTTCCCTTTAAACAGAAGAACTTGTACAATGGCTTCAACAAGAGCCCTATCAGCAGTAATCACCGTGAAAAGCTTTTTGCCAAGATGAAATTCAACCTTCATAGGCATGTGCTGTGGCATTTAACAATATATTTTCTAGGTGCACAAAGAAATGTAAAGGCATGTAAAATAAATAAAAGCCAATTAACAATAGCATCTGGGAAGGTGCCACTTGGGGAAAAGAGAGTGGAATGTAGGGGAAATCCTTGGGAAGCACGCAGCCGACGGCTTCCACAGCCATCCTGAGCCCGGGTTTTGACCTATTCTGAGATGCTCCCTTGGCCTCTCAGGCAATATTAGCACAGGCAGGTTTGCAAACCAATGGCCTGTGGGCCAAATTCAGCGCACGGCTATGTTTTATTTGGCTTGAATAGTGAATTCACTTTTTAAAATACTTTTTATTGATACATGATAGTTGAACATATTTTGGGGATACATGTAGTGAATTCATTTTTTAAAAGTTGAAAATCTTTAAATAGGTTATATGCTTTCTAGTTTGCCACAGTCCTCACTGCTCCCAATTGTCTTACACCAACTCATCCACACGACCTGCCAGGCCTCTGTGGGCATCTAGGTCTGTGACCCCCTCTTTTCCCAAAGCCCTGGTTCTCAAACTTGGCTGCCCACTGGACTCACCCAAGGGAGCTTTAGGAAATACCCATGGATGGGCCCCATGCCCAGAGATTCTGATTTAATTCACCGGGTATGCGGCCTGGGCCATGGGAGTTATAAAAGCCCCTCAGATGATTCTGATGTATGTCAAAATGTGAAGACCACTGCCCTTGAGAAAGCAAACTGGCTGAAGATCCATGATCCCTGGGTGTGTTCCACCAGGCATTGCTCGGCTCCCAATTGGCTACTTCCCTTTACCTGCTGCTGGGCCACAAGGCTGATGGAAGGACCACCTACCTCCCCCAAACCCTCACATTCAACCTATTCTGATGGGATCCAGGCCAAACCCCCCAAACCATCCTTGATGATCTGGGAGATCATGATCCCTCTTGAAATGATGGGTTAAGGCCATTTTCTAAAGCTTTTTAATAGTTGACAGGTGATTTGGCCACAGGCACAGAGCCATTTAACTTGTATTGAGCATGAGACACTTTTTCATTTGATTCATCTCATATTTATAATGTCATGAAAAAGGTATTACTCTCCCATTTTACAGATTGGAAATTGGTAATGCCTACCTCTAGGGCCATAAAAACCCCATTGTACACTTTATAAGTCAGGCTACAGTTGAATTCAATTCAGGGCCTGTTACACAGTCTGTGGAGTGGTATACTCCAGAACAGCCCTGACAATTGTTTACAGCCGGCATCTACTCTGCCTGCTCAGTGCCTGCTCCTCATTGGTCAGTAAATATGTGAATGTAGAGTCAATGGATTTGTATTAGGCACCAGACACTTTCTTGTATCATGCCTGTTACAACAAAAGTGATTAAGATGTGGTCCCAGTACTTGAAGGCTTGAGCCTCAAGGGGAAAATAGATACTGAAAACCTAGCAATAGGATATAATGCAGGATAGAAGGAGATGGACACTGAGTGTTGTGAGAGCATCAAGGGGGAAGATCTATCGCTACCTCTGCAACACCGAGGAAGTCTCCACAGAGCCTGCATCTTCAGGGATGAGTGGGAGTTTCCCAGGCAGAGAAGGGGGTGGTTGAGTGAAGGTACTTGCTGAGCAAAGGCATGGAGTTGCACCACTGCACAGCAGGTTAGGAAAACTTGGCTTTGAGTCAAGAAAAGAATTACAGATTCTCTTGAAGTTTAGGTTATCCTGCTTATCTGTAAACCGAATGGCTCTGAATGGCCTTAATTATTTTTTCAGTATTTGGACCATCAGATCAGTTGCAGATGAGTTTCCCAGCTGCAAAGTCAGAGCTCACTGTGGTGGCTACATCCTTCATTTGTTACCTGGCACCTTTCCCTTTTCAAATAGCATTCTGGAAATCTGAAAGTGACCTTTATCTCTAGAAGAAAGTAATCTCTTTTTCTCTTTCACTGTATACAGCCATGAGCACAATGGCATTGCTAATTACCTTACATTGGCTGATTCCAATGGCAGCAGTATTTTTTTTAAAAAAATCACAGGAAGAGATAGAAATCATGGAAAAGGAACACATAATGTAACACTAATACTTTGGTTATTTGTTTAAAATTGTCTTGGGATAGTTATAATCTAAGTCATTCCATTAATTAACACAGAAACATTGTGTCTATAATTCCTCTTAGCCCCATGTCTTTTAAAATCCACACTTTGTCTTACTCTGGACTTTTTTTTTTTTTTTTTTTTTTTTTTGGTGACAGGATCTCGCTGTCTCCCAGGCTAGAATGCAGTGGTGGGATCATAGCTCACTACAGCCTCAAATTCCTGGGCTCATGGGTCCCCCCAGCTCAGCCTCCCAAGTAACTAGGACTACAGGTGTGCACCACCATGCCTGGCTAATTTTTTTATTATTATTTTTTTGTAGAGACGGTGTCTTGCTATGTTGCCCAGGCTGGTCTCAAACTCCTGGCCTCAAGTGGTCCTCCTGCCTTGGCCTTCCAAAGTGCTGGGATTACAGGCATGAGCCACCACACCCAGTCTGAACATCCTTTTTAATGCTGTTGAATACAGAAATTATGGATTTTTAGTATTCAAACTTAGTTATCTAAAGGCTTTCATTTGATCTAATTATGGTTACAACTTCCAAAGTGAATGCATCATCAGTAGCATTGTCCAAGATCAGCCAAGGTGTCTGTGCATGAGCCTGCACTCCCCTTTTCACGTGCAAGTGTTTCCGCCTGGAGCGATGTACATGGCTTTGATATTCTTCAATATTTTCAAGCGGGAAGGTCTGTACAAGACTAATTACAAACTTAGGGCCTAGTGTAACCCAGGCCCTCATTATCATTAATGAACCTCTTCTGTACTAAGAAGAGACAAGACCTCTAATTGGGTTTATTTCTTAGAGTAGGTATATAAGTATCCCTCAGAAGTTTACTTTGCCAACCTATTACATGAAGTAAACCTGCTAATCTATGCAAACTGGAGGATCCACTGAGAATAAATAAATTGTGTGACATTAGCCGGTTGGAGGAAGCCACAGTGAAAATCCTCTGCATCACAACATACACTTGGTTCATTAATCTGTAAGTAGAACTGGGCCTTAATTATTCATGATAATAGCCCTTAATATACTAGTTTGCTGCGGCATATTTCGTATCAGTAATGGAGGTCTCCATCTTTTAAGAACTTATTACAACTCTCCACTATTAAATCTTCCCTGCGAGATGGGGTAAGAGCCTGACCGGGATTTTCATGGGAATGTCATGTTTGCAGCGTAATAATCAAGCTTTACTGTTCTGAAGAGACTTTCATCCTAAGGATCTCAAAGCACTTTACAAGCCTTCATTAGTGCCAGGAATGCCCTGAAGGCACCAAGGTTTTACTGTCTTTGTTTTATAGGTGAAGAAACAAGACAGGGGCTGGTGAAGTGACTTGCCCAAGGTCACATAACCAATCGGCTGGACATCTTGGAGAGCACAGGTAGGTTCAGGTGGTGACTGTTCTTCAGCCTTGCAAGGGACCATTTGTGTGTCTTTCGAGCGAGAGGACCACAGCCACGACTTTCAAGGTGTAGGTGGCCTTTGTCCATTCCTGGCACACTCAGTGCACTTAATAGACGCCAGTGCCTGCTGAAGGGAGGAAAACCCGACAATCTTACCAGTGCTTCCGATTAAAAAAACTCCTTGTTGGTTACTCCAACACTTTTATTCACAATTTTTCACCCATTATGTATGGCTTGTGGAAGACTCTTGTAAAGTATGCTAAATATGCCGCTGCTATCGCTTTCACATTTCCACTAAGAATTGAGTGTTTGGGGATTCTTGGTCTTATGAAGAGCGACTTCCATGCCCCATGTTATTGTAAGATGTTAATAAAGGGCCTTTGCTTAAATTAGATTCTGCTGTTGTTGTGTCGGAACGTTCTAAATAATTAAGTGGTAGATTTCTCCTTATAAATACACTTCTTCTTTTCAAACCCTCAAGCTTCAAGGAAACTAAGAAGGAGTTTCTGAAAAATTATTTTTTTATTGAAAGTGACATCTATAATATGGGTCCTACTTTGAGATGGGGGGAGGGGATCTTTTTTTGTTTGTTTTGCTTTAAATGTGTGTATTTGATCCCAGCTCAGCTTTACATTTAAAACATTTTAAAAGTGTATGCACTCCCAATTGTGTGGAATGCCAGGAAACGAGTTCATTCTGCAAGGAATGAGCTTTCAGCTCTGTCCTTTGTGACAGATTCCAGAGCGTCTCTACCTTGAGGCAGGCGGGTCACTGGGCCGCTTCGGTGACCCCCCCCAACCTGTACCAGGCTGCCGGCAAGCACTCCTGTCAGCTCTGTTTACTCTGGCAAGACTGATGGCATCCAGGTGGATTCCCAGCCCCCGCCTCCTCACTCTCCGCCCCCACTTCTCCTCGCTAGCCCGCGATGGATGGTTGCATTTGCCAATGGAACAGTTAGGCAGTGAGTTGCTGTGCAAAACTCCAGTCTGTGAAAGCGCCTTTTCTCCTAAGTTAAACCACTCGCTTTGCTTCTAATGAGTGCGGAGCTTCCACCTGATCCCCTCCTCCCTCCCCCATCCACGACCTCATGTGTGTCCTCCTGCAAGCTTTAGGAAAATGTGCCCTGGTGTTTGTTACTGCCCCTGCATCTCCCTGGATGAAGTCATTCGCCTGGGAGGGCTGTGCTGTTGGGCAGATAATCCTGTTAAGCATCTGCAGGCCCTGGTCAGGAGATGTTCAGCTCAAGAATGTCAGGAGTAGATAGAAGGTGCTGGAGGTGGGCTCCAGGGCAGTGCTCAGGGTAAACAGGCTGCTTCCCGGGTGGACGTCAGCCTCAGGTCTGCCAGCCCCCCAGCCAGCGATAAGCTGCTGACCATAAGTAATAATTATTAGTGGATGGTGACTGTTCTGCGTGAAGTGTTGTTAGCCCGTTGGATGTGGCACTACGTGCTAGGGACTCAGACATGAGTAAGACGTGGTTCCCAGGTAATGTGTGTGGAGGCGGAGGAGGAGGGGTGAAGTTAAAGGACAAGATAGCAAATGTGAAGTGACACGTTGTGGAATCCAGAAAAGGAAGGATCCCTGAGGAGCAGAACGAGGTACTTAAAGGAACAAAAGGGACCAGGGCCTGAGGAGCACAGGGGGCTATTCCCGACAGGAGAAATTACATAAGCAAAGGTGCTGAGGCGGCACTAATAAGCTGTGTTCAGGGAACAATAACAGGGACAGGGCTGGTGCAAGAGTTCACACGGGGGAGTAACGGGAAGAGTAACTCTGCAGAGCCAGGGTGGGGCCACGTGAAAGGGCCTCGAGTGCCTGG
>VBSM01002223.1:2483577-2498667 GCA_008086735.1 Cheirogaleus medius
TTCTAGAAGGATTAGCCAGGAAGGTGGGAGGGTGACATGATCCAGGTGGTGTTCCAGAAAAATTAATCTGGCACCAGGTAGAAAGAGATTGAAGGCAGGAAGCTGTTTGACTGTAGTAACCCACACAGGATTTGATAAGGGCTGGGTGGAGGCTGCTTCACCTACTCACAGCCCCCCTTGCGTCTAGAGCGCCCTTGGCCCCTGCCCCCCACGCCTTTCTAGGCGACTTCATTCCTCCCTCAGGTCTTGGCTGGAAGGCCACTGCTTCGGGGGAGAGCTCCCTGACTGACCCCAGAGTGGGCAGAGTCCCCCAGCTATGTGTTCCCACAGAAGCCCATTTGCTTTGTCATAATACCATATCGTATATTGTTTTGTGTTTTTTTAAATTGTGGTTTTAAAAAAACATGTAACATAAAATTTACCAGCTTAACCATTTCCAAGTGTTCAGTTCAGTAGTGTTTAGTGTATTCACATGATTGTGCAACAGTCTCCAGAACTCTTTCATCTACACCTGTTAAACAACAACCCCTCATTTCCCTGCCCCCAACCCCTAGCAACCACCATTCTCCTCTCTCTCCTCATGAGTTTGGCTACTCCAGGGACTCGTACGGTATTTGCCTTTTTGTGACTGGCTTATTTCACTTAGTACAGTGTCCTCAAGGTTCATCCATGTTTAGCAAATGACAGGATTTCTTTCCTTTTTAAGGCCGAATAATATTTCATTGTGTATATACCACATTTTGTTTATCTTTTCATCAGTCAGTGGACATTTGCAGACTTTTTAAAAACAAAATGAACTCTGATAGAATAGGATAGAACAGAACAGAATAAAAATATCAGACTGTATTCTTGTACCAAGGATAAATATTGAGAGGGAAAGTCACTTGTCAGAAGTCTAATATAATAAGATTAGCAAATTAGGAAACAAAATTTATATTATGTACCCAGAATTGAGGAACATGAACCAAATCGCTTCTCTATCCTGTATATAGTGCAAGTATCAAGGCAAATATTGATGAATTTATATATCTAATTCTTCTATCCTTAAAATGCCAAAATAGAAAATTGATGTGAATTGAAGAGTGATAAAGTTCTCTTTCTCTTGGCCACATTTTCCCAGGCATTTTTCATTCTGCGGCATTATCTACCTCAGAATATGCACAGGCTGGCTGAGTAGGACTAGTCCCCTTGCTGTAGACCATGTCCTCTACATGAAGGTAGAGCTGTCAAAACTAGAACGCAGTTCTCTGTTACTCAGCTTCATTGTGCACTGAAGTCTGGATTTAGCTCCTAATATGAGCCCCATAAAACCTTGGACAGGAGTCCTTCCTTTAGCATGGACAATAAGGGACTACTAAGACAGCTGTCTGAAAAGTTTAGGGCATATACATTCACACACACACACACACACACACACACACACACACACACACACAGCTCAGGGTCCAGGAAGCAAAGAGGAGAGGTTGCACCTATACCTTGGTGGTTGTGGGAGGGAAAGGAGAAAATCTGCGGAGAGGATTACTCAGAAGGTAAGTAACAGAGAGCTGCACTTGGCTTTGAGAGCCTATAGGGTCGTGCAACAAAGCAGACTGGTCCTACACAACCAGCCTGTGCACATTATGAGAGAGATGTGACTGACCATCACCTCAAATCCTTCTCCTGGTTATTGGCAGAGACACCACCCTTCACCACCCACCCACCCCCATGCTACAGCTTTGTTCTGGCTGTTACACACGTTTAGTGGACACAGAATAACACAAGTGTACACTGAGGTCTGGAGCCTCCCTGCATGCAGAGAGGGCCTCTGCTGTCCTATGTCTAGCACACTTGATTGGCCCCAGGCCCCAGGACTGCCCTAGCCAGGAGCAAAGTCACCAATAAACATTTCTGCCTGAGAGACTCAACCAAATCTGTATAAGCAAGAAGAACTGTGAGCTTGAAATAACTTACACTGGTAGTTGTTTAATATAATAGTCACATTCCTTGACATATATGCACAAATTAAGGATTCATAAGGCATTTAAATTTAGATAAAAGCAGTGGTTGGGAGGATAATGTATAATATGATTATGCTAATTTTTAATGTAGGTAATAGAATAGAAATTCAAAATTAAAGAAATGTATCTAATGCTTGTTATAAATGAATTTTTAAACTGTTATTGGAAATAGAACACCTTACTGAAATGTAGAGACACTGAAGACATGAAATTGATACTGAACTTCTAATATAAATTGTACATTTGGAAGCAGGACTTACAGTCAAAACTGAGGCAAATTCATGCTCTGAGCCCCTCTCCAACTCTAAACACATGACAATGGTAGATAAAACATAAAAATGGAACACCAAAAACAAATAGCTATGCTCCAGAAGAAAATAAGCACCTCCAAAGACTGGAAATTTATCAGAAATACAAGCTTACAAGTAAGTGATAAGCAGAATTGATGGGTCAAACGGTCACCCGTAAGAGACGGGGAACCAAAACCAAGATCATTGCCAAACAGCATAGATCCAAACACCAAGCAATGAGGCGGCTTTTCTCAGGCCCTCATGCAAGGTGGAGTTTTTCCCACGTCCCTAGGTATGCGACTTTTTAAAGAACCACAGGTCTGGGTGGCAGTCTCAGAATTTTTTTCAGGCTTCATTAGTGTATAGGAGAGTCCCACCTTAATCTCAGTTTTATGCAGTGATCTTAGGTTTGGTCCCCACACTTGCTTGAAGTTCTGAATCAATGATCAGTAGATGAATTCATTCCATATGAAATGCCAGTAATAGAGCTCCCTTAAAGCGACATTAAAATAACCACTTGAGAGTCCTCGAAGAGATAGATGAAAAAAATAACATTCATGAAAGAATAAAACATGAAACAAAACAGGCAGAAATTAAATTACAGAAGGATATGAAAAATAACTTATAATAAATCTTAGAAATGAAAAAATATATTCATTGATGTGAAAAATAATCCTCTAGATTGGACACAAAAAGGAAAGTAGCAAATCAGGAGATAGTACCAGGAATTTACCCAGAATTGAGCATAGAAATATAAAGATTAAAAAATAAGCAAGTGCAGTTCAGAAACCCTGGTGATGTGTAGAGAAGTTTTCAGCATATGTCTAAGAGTAGTTTGGAGTAAGAGGATAGAGAAAATGAAGAGAACAATGGTTAAAGAAATGTTGGCTGAGACTGTGTCCTCATATTGAAAGAATATAGCAAATGCTAAGCAGGATAACTGAAAATAAATCATTACTAAATACATCATTATGAAACAGCAGAAACCAAGGACATAGAAAAAAAAATTAAAGCTATGTAAGAGGAGAGACAGATTACTGGCAACAGAATGATGGTCAGACCAACAGCAGAGCACTCATCAACAGTATCAGAAACCAGAAGACTTCTAATGGAATACCATCAATGTGCTAAAGAAAAAATCATCAGTTCATAATTCTTCACACAGCCAAACTGTCATCCATGTGTGAGAGCAAAATAAAGGACTTTTCAGATTTATAAAGTCTAAGGGCATTTGCCGTTCACAGATCCTCACTGAAAAGACTACCAAAGGATTTACCTCAGCAAGAAGAAAAGTGAGTCCAGAGGGATAGAATGGGATGCAAGGAAAGATAGAAAGCCCCAAATAGGGGGAAATATATTGGTAGATTAACTGTTGACTGTAAATTTGAGCCAGAAATTACCTAAAGAAGCATAAGATAAAGAGGAAATGTTGAAACATAAGCCAAAATAAAGAAATAATTCATCAGCATTAATAAGAAAGAACTTGGTATGGTCTAGATTATTTTTACTCAGCTATTTGGCAGAGGAGAGATGAGTGACCTGCATCTATTGATTGATATACTCCAGTCTTATTCCAAGAAAGATTTGGGTTAGCTAACCTGCAGCTATTCCTGGTCTATTCTTTATTTTCAGATCTAGGAGCTTCCTAAGGGAGTCGTTAGCAGCTTTTGATTGAACCTTTGGCACTAGTCCCAGCGAGAGCTCTCCATGTTTAAATGAAGCATGGGATGTGGATTTTTTAAACAAGCCAGTCCCTCAAGTCTTCCAGACAAATACGGTAAAGACTTTTAGAAAAAAATATCAACTCAAAAGAAAAAGGAACATGGGACCTATAAAAAAAATTCTGCAGCATTAAAGACTATGTAAGATTTCCCCAAAGGAAAATCTTCCTCTTTGAGTAGGTTAACTTGAATATAAACCTGTTTTATATTTCCAACAAGATAAAGGAATTCATCACATCAGTCAATGAACAGGTCAGCCTAAAAGGAGAATGTAACAAAATTATATCTATAATAGCTGAAATTGGGTCTTCATATAAAGCAGAATGAAAGCTACAGAAAATCTATTCATCCAAGTAAATGTTAGTGTCAAGAATGATATACCAAATACAAAATAAGTCAATAAAATATTTTAAAAGAAGACAATAGATATGAAGAACAAGATACTGACCTGACAGCCAACTTGTGAATAAAATATTTTTGATAAAAAGGAAACAAATGGTTAAAATGTGATTATCAAAGTTCCCAGAATTTTTTTTGGTTGGGGGGAGAACCTGATATTGGAAATCAAATAGACTTACTTTATCCCAGATGAGATCAATAAAAAGGAAACAATATTAATGCAAATCCAGATGTAGTCTTAAAACTTCAAGGGAAAAAAATACAACTATAAGTTGATAATAGGTTAGGGAGAGGGGAGAGGGTCATATTCAAAGGAGTTAAAATCAGGGTTGCTTCATATGTCTCTTCTGAAAGTGTCAATGTTAAAAGAGAAAGGAGAAACATCCTCAGTTCACAAAGATGTAGATGTGACACCCAAGGATTCCATTCCTAGCCATGGAAACACAGAAAGGCAACATTCTAATATTTGTGGAGACTGAAAACATTGGTAAGCTCAATGTGGCTTATGCAGAGATTCTTCAAGAGCATTTGAATCATTGTGGTCAGAATTAATGAAAGAACTATTAATTGGGAAGTTATGATTGAAAAGAAATCATGATTGTCATTGAAATTAAGTTGTGGAAATTATTAATATGAAATTCTACATTAGGTTTTTACAAGTTAACAGGAGAAAGAGGGTTATTGGTCATAATTACTATAGATATTGGAACAAAAGGGAAAAAAGGTTTTGGAAGAATAAGACATTAAGTTTTCTATTGTGATAAGCAGCAGCTAAGATGGCTCCAGATGGTCCCTTCCTCCTGGTGTTTCAGCCTTGGTGAAATCTCCATGCATTGTGGGCTGGACCTGCACTCTCTTCTAGCAAATAAAATATAGAGGAAGTGATTAGATGTCACTTCTGAGATTAGGTTACAAAATATCTGGCTTCCATCTTATTCACCATCTCTTGCTCTCTGTCTCACTTTCTCTCTCTCTCTCTCTCTCACTTTCTCTCTTGCTTGCTCTAAGCACTGCCATGTTGTGAGCTGCCCCCTGGACAGGCCCATGTAGTAAGAAACTGGTATCTCTGGCAAACAGCCAGCTAGGACCTGATGCCTGCCAACAGCCATGTGAATAGCTTGGAAGTACATCTTCTGAGACTGCCAGCAGCCACATGAGTGAGCTTGGAAGCAAATCCTGCCCTTCTTGGGCTTTGAGATGACTGCAGCCCCAGCCAACACCTTGATTACAGACTTCTTAGAGACCCTGGGCCAGAGGACCCAGATAAGCCGTGTCCTGGAAGATAATAAGTGTTCCTTGTTTTCAGCCATTCGATTTTAGGATAATTTGTTACATGGCAACATACAACTAATATACCTTTATCTGATTATATTTTAAATGTTAGAAGAATCAAGGAAAGAGGAAAAAGAAAAGAAAAGCCCCCAGAGGCACAAATTTTCTTTTTTCCATGAAAGTGAGTCAAAAGATACCAGCTTTGATTAAGTACAGAACAAAAAAATGGTATGATGTTTTCAGAAAGTTATTGCTAGAATTAACAATGTGGTGATTGGCTTCCAAATAAAAGCTTGCCAAGCTGTGGAGATAAATATAAAATTCCAAATTCCTCCCTTCCAAATAGCTAAAAGTAAAACAGAATATATTTCATATGTCAGCATGAAAACAGAAAAGAAACACTGAGAACGCGTGTAATGAAATCTCTGAAGTCAGAGCAAGTATAGCAATTAGACTAGGTACCATTGCAGAGAAAAAGGAATCCCAGGTGAGCTGAAAAAAGAGAATCCAACAGTTTTTATTTATTCAATCAACAAATACCTATTGAGTGCCTACTGGGTTAACTGTGGTGAGCAAGGCCAAATCAATTTGATGGAGAAGGCAAACAGCAATTATAACACAGTATGGTAAGTGAGACAAAGAAAAGTTGACCAATATAATTTTTCCTACCTTAGTATTTTTAACACCTTTTGTTTTAGACTATGTCCAGATCAGTACCACCTCTCCATGCAGCTTTCCAAGATTCCCAAGCCCTAACCCTAACACACACACACACACACACACACGATTACAGTGAAAGATTTTAATTCACTGTTATTAGGTTGTGACGGATTAAATAGAGTATGCACCAAACAAGAATTAGAAAATATGAACAATATAATTTTGAGGTGTAACTAATAAATTATACTTTATGAAGAGAAACACAAATTATTTATAAATAAGATCCTCTCAACAAATTCAAATGAGTAGAAATTATATTGCTCATAATCTCTGATCATAGTGTATTAAAGTGAGACATCATAAAATTTAAGACAAAAAAGTCATTAATAAATTGGAAAGCCTTATGTGACATTTGGTTCAAAGAAAAATATTAATGATACAATAAAGGATGATTTAGAAAAAATGGAAACATAAGAAAATATAGGAAATGTGGCACTAGCATAGAGCCTTGGGATTTGTGGTAACACCAACTCTGCCATCATTCTGCTTCTCCATCAGCAATCGGAGTGCGTGTTGAAGCTGAAGAGGTTGGTTCTAGTACTGATCCAGGTTCAGAATTTGGTTGGTA
Organism: Cheirogaleus medius; assembly: GCA_008086735.1. NCBI lineage: Eukaryota > Metazoa > Chordata > Mammalia > Primates > Cheirogaleidae > Cheirogaleus > Cheirogaleus medius. Next base: position 2,490,548 of record VBSM01002223.1, read on the forward strand.
GGTGCCGCGGAAGGCTAGTGGTGCCTGGAATCACGGGTTAGTAGAAAGAGTGATTTGAATGATAGAAACTAGACTCTGTAGAGGACTGACAGAGCAAACAGAGAAGCCAGGAGACTGGAGGTTGCTCAAGGTTCAAAATACACTGAAGTGTGAATAAAGATTGAGGAAAGGAAAAGAAGTTTGAAGCCAGAGGTGGTTCAAGAATTATAGGGCTAGATTATCAGGTGAGGAGACCACGTAAACATTAAAATCCAGGAATTAATGAAGGTGGAGGTGGGGTGGAATGTTCTCAGCCAGTTCCAAGGTTGGCATGAATGATGGGCAGTACCCGGGAAGTGGCGGTGCCGCTGAGGGCTGCTCATGGGTGTGCAGACCGCGTCTGTTGTGTCCGCAGGTGCCAGCGTAGTACACATAGAAGACACTCAATATTAACAGTTATTTGTGGAATAAAAAAAGATTTTATCTCCCTCATTTTACACATGAGAAAACTGAGGCCCCAAAAGGTTAAGTGTATTGCTCAGAGTCACAAAGCGAGTGCAGAGCTAGCCCAGGCTTCCTCCCCCTCACAGAACCACGCTCCACGTGGATTTCCTTCTCAGCATTCCCAGGGGCAGCTCATTATTTTATTATTTTACTATCTCACAACTATTTAAATGGCATTTGTCATTCCTTGAGTGATAGGATAAAATACCCTAAAGTTGAATGAATAAAGGGAGTGGCTAAAATCTTTGATGAGCCCTAAAGGAATTTACTTATTGAAAATCAAAGCACATCCAAGGAAACTGAGTGTAACCATATCCTAGTCAGTTTCACCAACATTTCATTGTTCTCTTCTGGTGCTGTGGTCTCATCTTCTTTGTTAAGACTCAGAAAATCAGGAAGAAACATATACATACACACAGAGCCTGTCTACCCATAGTCACTATGGATTTTTCCACAGACTCTATAGGATTAAAGAAATTAATTAGTTTTCAGCTGAATAGGTCTGAGGCTATTAAAGCCTTACTGACTACTACCCTTAAAGAAAAATGAAAACATCTCCCCCAAAGGCTGTTGTCAGTTATGGAGTTCAACTTAAGGAGGGTGGTGACATGCTCCTCTTTCCCACTGGACCAAAATTTCAAAGCTTCAAATGTGTGGTAAATCTAACCAAAGATAAAGATTTGCAGGTGTTTTTTGCATAAAAGCAAGAAGGGCAGATGTATCTGAAACGTGCTTCTAACCCAATGGGACATCTGCAATCCATTAGGGGTGTCCTGCTGAGGGAAAGTGAGAGGGGAGGTGCCGGCAGAAGCCTGCTCTGCACAAACCCCAGCCTGAGGATGTGTCCAACCCTCTGTCAGGATCTCAGGACACCAAGGTTCTAAAAAACGTTACCTTTCCAGGGATAAACTTAGTCTCTGCCAAATAACCCAGTTCCTCTTCTTTCCTGCCTTCTATCAAGTTATCTTTGAAGCATCAGTGCCTTCTCTTTACTCAAGTACACCTACATGTTTTAGTATTTAAGACTTGACAGCCACCTGAGATAAAGAGAACACTCCCTGCTTTCAGTGTGCCGACCTTCCTTTCCCAACACTCACGGAGAGCGCTCCGTGTCCTGCCTGGGCTTCTTACACTCCCACGGAACAAAGCAAAACTGTCACGATGGGCATTACTTGAAGATTACTCACTGGCTGTTATACGCCTGTCTTGGACTCCCAAGAAAACCACTAACTTTTATTAAAGTGCTTGTATCAAAAACTGTTGCAAAATACCCATGGCTGTGAAAATGACTCTGAGGTGTGTGGTTCCTAGAGTGGACATTCAGGAAACTCAATTTTGTTCATATACAGGATCTATGGCCAGGGCTTGCTTCTCAAATCAAACATAACGTGTAATTGGGGTGCTCCTTAAATGAATTCCCTCAATGAGCATACCAGCTCTGTTTCCTGTGTAATGTCTCTTACTTGCTTACTGGCCTTTTGATAAACCATTAGTGCTGGAGCATTTTGTTAATTACTAAATTTCTGGTGACAGACAAAACTGGCCTGTTAAAACTTGTGCTGTAATTTGAGGATTAAAAGCCACACCTCTGCAAAACGTCGGTATCAAAACTGATTTGGTGTTGGAGACAAGGTGTTAGAAGCCACAGTTTGACAAAGTAGATTTCCAAGTGCAGTTAGCAATTACATTTTTAGAAGTCTTCCATTACACTACTTGCGAGAAGGTACTTTTAAGAGGCTACAAGTCAGGAATGTGTGTTTAAATCTTTTCATTTATACATGTATAGGTAAAGCCTGTATTTATGAAGCACCCACTATGTACAGAAGAGCACTATGCTAGAGACAATAAAAATCAACAGTCCCTGCCTTCCTAAATCTCAAAATCCAATGAAGAAAAGTCTCTTCAAAAAAATTAAAGATATGTGCATTTCTGGAAAATATTTTACTTAATATCAAGGAGAAAATCATGACTACAGCATCAATGTGCTTTCACTGGAAGAATCTCCTCCCTTCACCTAGGGTTCATGGATTGAGGCCTGTGTTAGGAGATTCTTTCCCAATCCTCTGTCACCAGTCATCTAAAAGTGCAAATAACAAACACAGTTGCGACAGAGAACACTTGATATTTCATTTATCCTTCATCCCAGAATAATCTTCCAGTAAAACTAAATATAAGTTTCTATATCAGTTGAGAAGCTTTCTCTTGAAAATAAGGAAGAAAATCTATCTCAACCTGGCTTAAATGATAAATGTGATTTAATTTTTCACAGATCTACAAAGGCCACAGGCTTCAGGCATGAATCAGAGCTTCCGCTGAACGTCTCTACAGTTCTCTCAGCTCTCCTCATCTCCACGTGTCTGCTCTATTTCCAGATGGATTTTCCTTTCCTATACACAAGATGGCTACCAGCAACAGCAGGGGTTACACGTTTTCTTCTTCACACCTGTGGGAAAAGCACTTGGCATTTTATATCCATCAAACAAAAGTGCTGAGCTTTAAGCTGATTGGACCAGCTGAAACCAATTCCTGTGGCCACAAAAAATACCTTGGTGCTGATTGGTTTAAGAGTGGGTTACCTAAGCCAATCACCTGTGAGAGTGGGTTTGAGTAACTACCCAGAGGATGTGGCTGCTTCACAGAGGGGAAAAATGAAGAGTAAGAAGACAGTCACAGAATAGGGTCTGCTACACTCCTTTTTCATGCATAGACTCTGGATTGCTAATTAATTTTTATTCAGTATCAGGGATAAGTCTGTAAAGAGGAATCTATTTTCTCTAAATTTCCTAAGTAAAATGTTTACAGATGGTTTTACTTTTTCAAAAATATACCAAAATGGGTAACTTGAAGTTTGTTTTTCTCATAGTTCTCTCTTCCCTTAAGAATATACTGAACCCCCCCAAAATGTCTTTAAAGTCTGATATCAGTAAGTAATCGAGAATGATTTAAAATCTATCCTATAGCCCATCTTCCCTAACCCTTTTTTTCCAATTTCCAAAAGCAGTATGACCTAATTTGAAATTCTCAGATATGGTAACCCAGATATTTACTCCTTTACTTTGAATAATGGTTCATTAAATTTGCAGAAGACTCCATGTTCCAAGACATAATGAACCTTACAATTTTTCTGATGCATGTTCACCAGCCTCCCAAAACCTATCAAAACAGGATCTGTCCTGTTCTCATAAAACTCACTCCAAATTCATCAACTCAATCTGTAAAGTGCCAGTCTAAGAGATTTTCAACAACTAAGTATTTCTTCCACACTTTAATTAAAAATAGAGCTCCTTGAGTTCATAGATGTAACTGTAGTTCTAAACAAAGTGTCCAGGGAGAAGTCTACTTGTGGTATTTTCTTTCCACTACCTTGGTGATGAGAGAATGAGCTGTTGGAAAAACAAGCCACAGCCTTCTTGTGACTGTTGCTGATTGTTTAAAGGCTGTGGAGGACAGACTAAATGAGAAGTTAACTTCACACACCTAAACAATGGCAGCCAAACTTTCAATATTTGTTCCAAGTATTACACTTGAAAAAAAAGCACCGTAAGCTTTCAGCCTGTCTATATCGGAAATGAGTATTTTTTCCTGATTGTAGAGGGTGCGACTGATGCTCACAAGTTGCATCACTGGCAGACGCATTCAGAGAAGCAGTTAGAATCAGGCCAGGGTTTGTTTTCACTTTGGAATTTACTATTGTATTTATCACTCTTCCTCACCGACAACCCCCTCTCTCCACCTCCTTGAGATTTGGCAATCTTGGCTACCAACTCAAAATGCCAGACACAGTACATTGGCCCCTGTGCAGCAGGACCTGCAGGGCATGTTGGTCCCTTCACCCACAGGCCTTGTATGAGAGGTGGAGGAACAGGAACAATTCTCTGCCACCAAAGCCCCACATCACCTTTAGAATAGCCTCACCTCCTCTCCCTCAATAAGGAGCAGCCCTGGAGCTGAGGGGGGAGTTGCAATGCCTGTGCCAGGCTGTGGCAGGCCAGCCTGCCCCCCAGCAGGCAGCTGCGTGGGGGGGCCCGCTTGGCTAGAGGACTGCTTAGTCAGGCCCTAACACTGAGCCAAGCTGCAGATGTGCCCAGACCTGCCGCCACCAGGTGTCTGTCTCTGGGCCGGGAGGTGACGGCACAAATGTGACTCTTGTCTCCTGGTGTTTCCTGACACCTCAGAGGAATGTGGAAGACTCAGGAGAGGCCACCGCAGAAGGCCTCCGACAGGACAGCAGCCCTCTGCCCACCTTGCTATGTCAAAAGCCTCTGCCTACCCTGCCCCTTTAACCCTCACCCAGTTCTCTTGCCAACAGCCCCAGGGCTGGGTCCTCCTCTGGGCCACTGGTGGGCTCAGGTGAGAGGCGGCTACCCCTCAGGCAGATTACCTGCCTGCCTGCCCTGCTGTAATGTGATGTTCCCATCATTAGTGCCCAAACCTCCACAGCTACAAGGTGATTTCTTCTTTTGAGTACAATGGTTCCCACGACTAAAAAAAAATATTCTTTGAAATTTTTTCAAGCTTATTTGTCCCCATTGCGGAAAAACATCTGGCGAGAATCACTTTCCTAAGAAGAAGCCATTCTGTATTTAACAAAATTATTAACACCTGAAGGGGACATTCTAAAGTGTAAATATTGGAAAGGTTACCAGCTCATTCGTGGACTCTGAATCCAACACAACAAAGTTACGTCTAATCTCAGTGTGACTTTTAAGAATTCTGCTTAAAACTTAGGCAGGCTGTGCATTGTTCTCCATCAGGAATGATATTCACTCTGCAAATATTTCGCACACCTACTATGTACTACAAGCCCAGGCCTCAAGAAGACATCACTATGTAGCAGACGGTGCAAATGAACGGCACATTGGCCAGACTCAGCTCGCATTTTGTTTGACTCACACCATATTTATCAAAAATTTGAATTAGTTTGCCAACTTTTAAATATCAGAGCATTTCCAGCTTCTCTTGAAAACTCAGGAAATCTGGCAAAACGGAGCCCACATTCCCGTTTGATGACAAGCGGAGAACTACTGCCCACTTTAGACAGGCACTGGCTCTCAGCTGGCACAGCCCCCACCTGACCGACCCTCAGCGTTAGTCTCTGATTCTCAGCATGCGGAGTCGCAGCACACCCGCCCTGGGAAGGGCCTCACTCAGAGACAGAGCAACACAACCAAGCCCTGGGAAAGGCCTCACTCAGAGACAGAGCAACACAACCAAGCCCCTCCTCTCAGAAGAGCTGAGTCTTGCCTCCTTAAGATTAGGTCACAAGGATTTTCTTATTGTGTGTCTTCTCAATATTTCTCCTTTTTAATAAAGTTTCTTTTTTTTTATACCTGCTAATGTAAAGTTAGGGAAGACACTCTGCTTTTATCCCTTGCTAAGACAAGGAACTTGGCGCAAAAGGAAATGGCAAGGCTGAAGCACACGAGCAAAAAGTGAGGACTGTGAGAACAGGGTGGTCTCTGGGGCATGCCCTCATTTGCCAGACGAAGAAACTGAGGCCTAGAGGAGGGGAAGGCCATGCCAGATCCCACTGCCGGCCAGTAGGAGAACAGGAACATGACCTGGGTGGTCTTTACCCCATCAGGACCACATTCCTGTCTACATGCACGGGTGGTTTCTCAGGCCCAGTTTCTGCTTACATGTTTCCAAGGAATGGCAGAGAAACCCATCACATCTGGGAAATAAATTTGAGGACTGATTTCAGAAGTCACACGGGTACTATCAGGTACATGACTCTAAATGAACTTGCAGAAGATTAATTGGTGATTTTCATCTAGACCTACTGATTCCCTATATGTGGGTCAAAATCCTCATATTTGAAAAAAATGTGTCTGTTGATCCCAACGGTGCATGTTGGGAGGAGCAGCCTGTTTTCATGTTTTCAAACTATGTATCGCCAAAATCCTCCTTGTGTTTGTAACCAGGAACAGAGTTAAGCAAGTCAATCCTACCAGTCAGGCCTGAGACAGGGTTTCTTTCGTATCAGCTTTCATAGATGCGGAAAGTGAGCCCAAGAATGCTGACTTCCTCAGCCAGTTTCCCGTTGCTGGGAACGGGCTGTCCCCCAGTCATCCTGCCTTCGAAACCAGAGTTTTGTCTGCTACAGCAACTCACAGCACAGAAGCCACTAAGATGCGTAGTGATCAAAGGAGTTAAGACAAGGACCCATCACACAACTAGGCTACAGCATGCAATAAGCATGATAAAAGAGGCAGAAACAAGTGCCTGGGGAGGCAGGAGAGGACAAAAGCATATGAAGTGGAGGCTGGGAGGATCACGGAAGGCCTCTGAGATGTGGTGACATTCCAGAAAGTCCTTGTGTTACAACAGGCATAGAAGAGAGGAGATGCAAGAAGAAAGCCCTAACTGCGAGGGCACGGAGGAATGAGAGGTGAGCAGTTTGGATTTGGAGTTAATAAAGTAAAGCTTCATAATGCAGTTAGCAATATAAAGAAACCAATCTTCTCCCCAGGGCAGGGTCCATCTCACGCAGCTGTGTGACTTCATACCTGCAAGGAAGGGCACCACCTGCAGATCCAGGACACTAATCTGGCCACATGCCAGATATGTGTCCAGCTTGGGGACAGGCAGCAGGGCCCTCCAAGAAGCACAGACACCCACACTTTCTTCTTCAAGCCCTTGATCCCCCCCTTTCCCTCTTCTTTGCCCCAGAGGCCTTCTGTCTTCCTGGGCCTTCCAGAGCCGGAACCAGGCACCCTCTGTGCGACTGAGGGCTACTCACTTCTTTTCCCTTTCATGTGAAGGGAGAGCTTTGTATCCTTTTCAAGGATCTCCACCAGCAGCAGGGCAGGTGGAATGAATCGGGGAAAGAGGAAGTAGGACCTCCCCCCTCCCTCCCCAAGTCTAGACTTTGGAAAATCCTTTAAGGACCTGCAAAGGCCGGGAGAGAAGGTCTGATTCGCCGCAGGTTCTGCGTGTGCCCTGCCCGCCCAGCAGCTGTGGGCGATCTCTGCCAGCTGCAGGGGCTCGGGGCTCCTGTGTCCTCAGCCCCCCGCATCGCCTCGGGGGCGCCAAGCCCCTGTTTGCTTTTCCAGTACACTTAATTTCTTTTTTTCCTTAGCATCCAATTTAATGGGCGAAAATGTAATCCCATTTTACAACTCTAACAGTTGAGGCTCGGAAGGCAAAGACACTCGTCCTGGGAAAGCAGTAACGCTGGCACTTTAACTCATTAGGCCACCGAAGGGAAGGGGTGCCTATTTGCGTTATTAAAGCCTCCAGGCGGTCCCCTTCTCCACGCCCTGGGGTGCGCCCCCCACTCTCTGGGGCATAAACTCCGACGGTGAGGGTGGCCAGCCCTCCGCCGCCCCGTGGGACCCCGAGGGCGCCCCAGGGCAGGTGGGGAGGCAGAATCATGCCCTGAGAGGACAGCCAGGGAACTTCAGAGCGTCTCCCTTCCCGGGAGAGGCAAACGCCGACACGTCTGTGTCTTTCACCAACAAGTGCCTTCAAGCCCGGCGGGGGCAGACACCTCCGCGCCGGCCGCCGGCGAGGTCTCCGCGGGCTGCGGGGGCCACGGCCTCGCCTCAGCTGCACCGACTTAGTGCGGTCGGTCGGGGCCGCCTGAGCAGCAGGCGTCTTCCCGGGCGACTCGGCGGCCCGGGAGGAGGGGCGGG
>VBSM01002223.1:2498767-2535715 GCA_008086735.1 Cheirogaleus medius
CCCTGCGAGCTCCGCGCCCGCCCGTCCCGGAGCGTCCCTTCGGGTCCCCGCGGGGAGCCGGGCGGCGGGGCGGGCCAGGAGGAGGCCGCTGCCGGGTCGCCGCGGCCAGACGCCAGCCCCACCGGCCGCCGGGCTTTGCGGGAGCTGCTACGGCTGTGTCAGCCAGATGTGACAAGACAGTGGAGAGGGAGCGAAGGAGGAGATCTGAGATTAATCAGAGCATAGCTCGGAGCCAAACTTTCCCAAATGCGGTGTAGGAACATGCTCTTCTCATCTGAGGCATCCCTTTGTGGCTGTGGGGCTGCCACCGGCCTGAGTTTGACAGTTTCTGGAATGCCAGCGAGCAGCCCTGCGTGCGAGCGAAGTTGTGTGTGCCGGGCGGGGTCGGACCCTGGGGCTCAGCGACGTCCCCTGGTTTTATGGCCGCGCTCACCGCGGTGCCCTGAGGACCCGGGCATTTAAATCGGGCCAGACGCCTGTCTCAGCCAGGCCTCTGCTGTTAACACTTAAGGGGCCTGAAAGAGGCCCCACCGCTGTCCTGGGAATCCCTGTCAGAGACAGTGTGTGTGTGTTTGTGTGTGAGTGTGTGTGTGTGTGTGTGTGTGTGAGAAAACATGTGTTACTGCATGGGACCGCAGAGCAGATGTAGCAACCGTTTCTTAAAAATATATTCTTCTCATTAAAGCGACAAGATTTTGGCTTGACAATAAGTGAACTGAAAAACAGCATTTGGCAGATTTTTTTTTTCTGGTGTCCTTTCACTCCTTGTTTATTGTTTTAATTTGCTATTAGATTTTATGGGATCTTTTCATAAGAGTTCTTTGACTTTGTGAATATGTTTACGTGTTAAAACTTTTGTTCAGTGATAGGTATACTGCCTTCTTAATTATCCCTTCCCAAATTCATTGATATACATTATTAAAACCTCATTAAAATTGTATATGTCAAAATAAAATTTTTGTACATCATATAGAAGAATATTACTTCAGATGTTACAAAGTGTGCTGGATTTGATTTTTGTTTTAAATAGGTGTGAAAAGATAACTGCCCCTTTTGCTATGATGAATTTTGATAAATAACTTTATTCTTTTTGGCATATTTTCAGGTAGTTAAAAAGAGTAAGATATGAGTCATCATTTGATTTCTCATCTAATAAGTCTGCTAACTTTAATTTCCCTAAGAAACTATTACTATTTCAAGTCAACTGTTGGTTGAACATGTTGCTGTTATAGTTCAATGCTGAGAAGAGGTGGTGAAATCTTCACTTAGCACACATGCTGCTCATACTCTGGGAACTCATAATTATGTTCAGACATCTGCATGATTTAATTTGGAATATCATCTATACCTATAGAGTCCCTTTAGACTAGTAAGGATTTAGGAACATTCTCCTCCTTCAGCTGGAGAGAGAGTGGTTGGTTTGAAGTTGTTCTTTGGTGGTTGATACCCGCCAGGATGTGAAACGATGATTTGTTTGCTGTGGTTATAATTCATATTAGAAATATTGACCAACGTGGAGTAATTGCCTTGGAAGCAGAAGGTTTACATAAAAGGTTATTTTATTTTTTATTTCCCTGAAGCAGTTAGGGTTGCATCCCAGGCCCGTTCCCACTTTCTATACTTCAGGATCATCAGCTTGGAAAGACGATCCAATGTGATGGGTGAGAAAAGCCATACAAGTTTCCCTGTGGAACAAATAATAATTGTTCTTTAAAGCACAAGCTTGTCATTTATGAATGCCTAGGGATAAATATAAATGAGGGAACATTTTTAAATTTCAGTTTGTCAGTAAAATTAAACTGAAGCCTATGGGGCGGTTAGGGGGGTCAGAAATGGGTTTTAGCTTTCGTATAGGGCTTTAGAAGTTATTTTGACGTGGCCATTAAAAGAGATGCCCTGAAGGTTCCACAAGGTAAATTACTTACAGGAGGAGTTTGCTTCACCCCAGGGTGAATTTTCTTCTCTACATATGTCATTTAGAGTGAGCTACTTTTGTCAGAAACCACCCTTTTTAAAAAGAACTCCAAATACCCTAGCTAAGGTGAAATCTCAGTGCTGAGCCACTCATCTTTTTGGTATCTAAGATCAAGATTTAGGAAGTCAATACATATTTTTAATTGCCTTATGCCAAGTATTCTACCACAGAACTTTTATTTTACTTGTTTCTTTATTTTTGATGACTTATCTGAGATGTTAAATATCACTGGATTCTGCTCAGAAGGAGCATCTGGAAAAGGTTTCTTTTTCCTTTTAAATTGGTTTCCACCTGAAAATCTTATTTCTGCTTATCTTGTCATTCTTTGATGTCTTTTTCCTAATTCTGGAAATTCCAAGATTCCAGTGTGGCACCATTTCTCTGCACAGACACATGCCTATTTTAGCCAAAGAGGGTGGGTATAAACAGAACAGACCAGCCTCTCCAGGGTCCCATTTGGAGCCTTCTCAAACTTCACATAGTTATAAGCAGACTGTCACTGTTCCCATCCACACATGGACTCATTATTATAAACCAGCCTAACAAATCACAGGAGGACTCTGCCTTGGGGAGATAAGTTTACCCGACTAATGTGAAGCAAAAGAGAGATGGAGAAATAAAATGTTATGAAGGCTGGGTCCAAACAACCCTGTACAGAGGGAAATGGTTGTCTCAGGTGTAAACTCTAATTTGGGCTTCTAACATTTTTTCATATGGTTAGATTAGTTTGATTGTCTCCTCTTACAGATTATTTGTGTGCTTCTACCATTTTAATTAGCTAAGTCTGACCTTTTCTTTTTAAAAACTTAGTTTTGAAAATCTAGTTCTCAGTAAGTCCCTAAAAGAAATGTTTACAAAATTCTACTTAGAAATGTTCACAATTTCACCTTAATTTTTCATCAGCAGCAAAAGCAAAGTTGCATTGCTTGTGTAACCGTCCAGCTTGGGTTAAATTATCCTGAAGTATAAGTGTCTTCTTTCGTTTTGTATTTTGATTTTTTCCCCAGGCTGATTCAACTATGTTCAGAAGTTCCCTAACATCCTTCAGTTTTTCATTATCAAAGGTTTCTAAAGATTACCTCTGAGGTTTCCCAAATTTAGGTTACAAAGGAAAAATATATCCATATAATTTATATTTCTGTGTAGTTTTTTATTTTTCTTAACGAGAAACGTTTGGTTTTTAAGGTAATATTTGCATCTTTTGTATTTCAGTTTTCAGAACTAATACTTTTTTAAAAAGGCACAGATGTTAAATTATTTTGGCACAGGGTTTATACTTTGATTTATAGACATCAAAAGAAGTATTTTTCCTCATCCTCTTTGAACTAAGCTGCAAGAGAACACAACAAATGTGTCACGTATACTTTTTACTCACAGGTAGAATCAGCCCAACATCTGTCACCTGAAGGGACTCTACCTCCCACTTGCCCTTTCTCTGACAGACCCTTTTCCATGCCTTCAGTCTTCTTTGGCCTCTCCATTTATCCCCATACTTTCAGTGAGAAACCAGATTTCTATCAATTCTCCTTTAGCATCATTTTTATATTGCAAATGCTGACTACCTGGTTTCTGAGCCTCCCCAGATCTCTTTCAAACATGCTTGTGGTAAACGGTGTCTCTCCATTGTGCGGAATGCTAATGATTACACGAATCCAATAAAGAGACTCCTGGCTCCCCATCTGGACAGCCCACCCCTACCCTACTTTGCCTTTCAAGGTCACTTCTCACTGCCCATAACAGAAACCTGTGCTCTGTGGCCCAGGCTCCTGGGCCTGACACTCATGTACGTGGTGAGCCTTTCTTTGTGCCTAGGCCTGTGGTATTTTCTGCATGCACTGATGAAAGCACACCTGCTTCCTCCTGGAAGAAGCCGCCTCTGGCCTCTTTGTACAACCTTGAATTCTCCCTCTATATTTGCCATTTCACTCAAACTATTAAATTGGGGGCGGAGGAGTGGGAGTCTTGACTTATTTTTTCACTTTTTATTATAGAAAATTTGAAACAATCAAAATTAGGATAGTTTAATGAAGTTTGGTAATATGTTCTGGGGGTTCAACAGTTATCAATTTCAGGCCAATTTTCATTTATGTTTCCTACCCATTCCTCCTGTTATTATCAACACTGGATTACATTAAAGCAAATCCTAGGCATCATATAATTTCATTCATATATATTTTAATATGTAGCTCTAAAACATAAAGGCTTTTTTTTAAAACAAAAGCAATATGCCATAGACTACTTTAAAAAATGACAGTAACTCTGTAATATACTTAAATTTTCAGAGTTCAAATTTCCTTGGTTGTTACATAAACTTTGTATTACAGTTGGTTTGTCCAATCAGTATCCAAGTAAATTCCATACATTTTCTTTTATAATCTATAGGTTCATACTTTACTTTTTTCCTTGCAATTTATCTGTTGAAAAAGCTGGGTCATTTTCATGTAGAATGTTTCCCAGTCTGGATTTTAATGATTGTTTCCTTGTGGTATCGTTTAAACATCCCTCTATCTCCTGTATTTTCTTAAATTGAAGTTGATCAATAGGCTTGATCTAATTCAGGTTTGAACTTTTTTGGCAAGAGCACCAGATGTGTGGTGATATGTATCCTTCTATACAGAGGCAAATGGCCTGGTTGTCATCTTTTTCATTTTCATTTGGAGTTGTGGAATGGTGGTATTCTAGTTATTCATTTATTTGATTCACATTCAGAGAGAATCTTCATCTCATCAATGATGTGTTTACCCTGAAATACAGGTTGTATAGAAAAGAATACATACTTGATTCTTTTCCTTTGTTTACCAGTTTTTAGAATAATTAGTTGGTTTCCTAGCATTTCCTAAAGGTGGCCAATGAGTTTTGTGTTTGTTTTGAGTGTATTTCGAATTCCTAGATTTTAACACAGTGAATGACTCATACTAATTTTTGACAAATCCTATTCTCCACTCTGCTGTTCTTGACTGACCCAGTTGTATGACTTTTCTTCCCATTGAATCCATGTGCCCCCCTAGTGCCAAACACTGGGAGTTACTCATCTTTGTATCTCCATAAGACTCCCACGGTTACCAGTACATGGTAAATGCTTTTAAAACAAACAAAAAACAACTCGTTAAATAAAGGGTTATCATTTTGTTAAACTATGAATGGAAGATGATGGCATGATGCATTAAGATGAACATCTGGTCTGTGTGTGCTTCTCCAGGTGGGCTTTAGTCCAGTGCCCTCAGCTGCAGATAAGCTGCTTCACATGAAAGGACCTCATGAGTTTTCTTCTCTCTTCTTCCCAGTTGTCCTTGTTGCCCATCCAGCAAATAATTATAATGTATTCAGAATCCTAGTTGTACTTCTGTGGGTTTGCATATGTGAGAAAAACAGTGGAAAACTTTAAAAAGTGAAAGAAATTGGTGAAAAGTAAGAGGAAGGAAGGTAGGGAGCAAAAAGAAAAATCCACTTCTAATAAGAAAAGTGAGAAGTATACAGGCAAAGCAGCTCCGAAGAACAGTGGGGTAGAGGACTCCCACCCTTGCATGATTGAGTTTTCTGAATCAGGAAGGCTAGCTCTGCAGCCACAGAGAGAATGAGAATGACAGTTTCACAGCAGGTGAAGAGAAACCAAGCTCTCTCCCTAAAAGCTAAGGGTGGCTGGCTGCTTTAAAAGCTGTCTTGTAGTATGTATCCTGATTGGAGTTTTTGATATGTTTTCCAGGATTCAAACATATTAGCAGTAATTATCTATATTTAACATTGTAAAATACTACTTAGAAAAACCTGAAGCATTTTTATTCTAAAGCTTGGTGGCTTTTAAAAAGTAACTTATGGGCTGGGCGTGGTGGCTCACGCCTATAATCCTAGTACTCTGGGAGGCCGAGGCAGGAGGATTGCTTGAGGTCAGGAGTTTGAGACCAGCCTGAGCAAGAGTGAGACCCCATCTCTACCAGAAATAGAAAAAATTAGCTAGGCACACAGTCTTGCATAACTATAGTCCCAGCTACTTGGGAAGCTGAGGCAGGAGGATCGATCACCTGAGCCCAGGAGTTTGAGGTTGCAGTGAGCTACGATGATGCCTCTGTACTCCACCCAAGGCAACAGAGCAAGACTCTGTCTCAAAAAAAAAAAGAAAGAAGAGTGACATGTGGTTTAGCAGATTGGATCCTTTAATTTCAAGTCAGGAACTTATAATTCTTACCCCTGAAAATCTAGCACAACCATAGAATCTCACACTTAAGAGAGGGCCCCAGACTCTAAACTTCAGTAATCTCTACTAGTGGACCATATTCCATGTAGTTTTTACAGGGCCCTCTCCGAAGTCAACAGGAAGATCACTGTGTAAACTAGGAACTGCATTTGGGTGCTAGTAAAAGAGCTCCTAAATAGTAGTGCCATCCTTTCTTCTTGGCCATCCTTAGAGCATGACCTCAAAGTTGCCTCATGGTTGCAAAATGGCCTCTGAACTCCAGCCATCATGTTCTTATTCAAAGAAGGATGCTGAAGGGGAAAGCTGGGCATGGTGGCACATGCCTGTAGTTCAGCCACTCAGGAGGCTGAGGTGGGAAGATCGTTTAAGGCCAGGAGTTCAAGGCTAGCCTGAGCAACATAACAAGACCCCTTCTCTAAAATAAAAAATAAAGAGGAGAAGAAGGAAGGAGGAAAAGCAAACAGGTCTCTCAGCAGAGTCAGCTCCCATTTATAAGGAGCTTTCTGTAAGTTGCATTCAACTACCGTATACCATTGGCCACTACTCAGTCGCCTGGCCACCAGTGGAGATTTGGAAATTAAATTTCTTTTACCAAGGCAGATTGGGAAAAAAGATACTGAGTGGGCATCTATAATCAGCATGGTGTAGCTTTCTCATTGATTTGTTCAATCACTCATTTATCCTCTCAAATATTACAATACCAATGGAGGGTTTACCAAGTATCAGGCCCAGTGCTAGCTACGAGGTGTTGGTTTGGAGTTTTAGTTGTTTCATTGCCTCTTTCAGGAATGATCCATTGTGGAGAAACATTTGTGGAAGTTTTCATCTTAGAGATACTTGGTAGCTTTGTCTACAGAGTCAGACCACCAGAGCCCAGAGGACCTAAGCACAGTAGTAATGACACTGTACAAATTGGATCTTCAGCTCTCTATCTGTGTATTCTCATTAATATGGCTAGCAGGCCTCTGAGATAGGCAGGAGCAGGTGTCCAGCCTGTTTTATAGTTGAAGGTGCCAAGGAATGGAGCTGAAGGTTATATGGCTTCACCAGAAGTAAAACATAAGTTGAGGCCAGTCCTAAGTTTTACTACCTCTCAGTGAAGGTGCCCAGTGAGGTGAAGGGGAAGCTCGGGCTTCCCAGCTCTACAAACAGAAGTATCTTTGTAAGAGGTATCTTTTTATATTTATTTCACACCTTTTTAAAAAGGCTCACTGTTAGAACAAAATCCAGACTCCTTCAACTGCCCCACAAGGTCCTATGCAGAGTGGTCTCTGTCACCTCTCTGACTCCACTGCAACTACACTGGCTCTTTATCTGTTCCCTGAACAACCCAGCCTCCTCTGTGCCTTGTGGCCTTTGCATTTGCTGTGTCTTCTGCCTTAAACACTCCCTCCCTCTCCAGGTCTTCACATAACCAGCTCCTTGCCATCCCCTGGCAAGATGTCACCTCCTCCAAGCCCTTGGTGATGACTCTGTCTAAAAGATTCTTGCTCCTACCCCTGCCCCTCCATGCCACCCTGTTAAATCACTAGCATCTCTTTCTGCTTAGTTCTTTTATAACACTGGCCTTATTCTGAAATGATCTGATTTGTTTACTTGTTAATTTTCTGTCTGTCTCCTCTAGAATTTTAAGTTCCTTTAGGGCAGGGACCTCATCAGTCTTCAACTCTTTAACCTCTAGATTTTAGAACAATGCCTGGCTAGTAAATGCTCAGTAAATATTTATTCAATGGATGAAGTTTCTTTGCTATATGAAACTTTAATGTCCTTATCTGCAGAACTGTGTGATAATACCTAACTCTGAAAGTGGTTGTAGGGATTAAATGAAACCATAAATGTAACTGTAGTTAACACCAGATATTGATATTTCAAGACAAAATCTACCCCCAGTATCCAGATTTGAGACCACCCTGATAGCCTGTAAATTCCTCAGCTTTTTCATCTATAAAATGGGGATAGTAATAACCTACCTCCCTGGGTAGTTGTGAGAAAGAAATGAAATAGTACATGTACACTGCTTAGTACAGTTCTTGCACATAATACATGCTCAATAAAGCTCATCGACTGTGTGACCTTGGGCAAGTTACAAATCTTCCATAAATTTAAGTTTCCCGAGAATGATTCTTTTTCTCACAACAATATAGTGAGAATTAAATGAGATCACCTATCAAACACAAACTACCATGTCAAACCAAAGAGCAGATGCTGGAAGGATACCTAGTCTCACCATTGAACTCAGCACTGCCCAAGAGAACTTTCTGTGATGATGGAAATGTTCTGTATCTCCACTGTCCAATACCTACATGTGACTACTGTGTGCTTGAAGTATGGCTAGTGTGAAAGGGAATTAGTTTTAAATTTTATTTGATTTTAATTTAAATATAAATAGCTACATGTGGCTAGTGGCTAGCATACTGGACAGTGCAGACTAAGTAACCTGAACCTCCAAAGCTGCCTGGCTACTGCATAATTCAGCACTGTGCTGAAGCTGTATTACAAATGACTTCCCTCAGAGGGCTAATGCTGTGAATCTGGGAACCCCAAGGGTCTTCTATTTTCCCTTCTCCCCTTTCCATCTAGTCCCCCAAGAACATCTCCCTGAATTTATCTTCAGTGATGTGAAAGTATCTGCATGTACAAGAGATAAAAACAGCTCTGAAGTAAACAGTTTATTCTTGAACTCAATAATTCAAACCCCATCAGAGGCCTACACTGTCGGGCACTGGATGTGTGTGCATCTACCCCATCATATGCCTGGGCTAGCCACTGCCAGGAATTCAACTCAGTATCTCCTGACAAGAGTCCCAGGGTAGCATCCCCACACTGAAGGTAGAGCAGGGGTGTGTGGAAAATGAAGTGGGTCCCCTGAGCCTACCTAAAAACTAGATTATAACTTCCATCCCAAGACTGCAAACCCAAATCATCCATCACATACTAGGTGTGTCAGTAGTTTTTGGATGAATAAATGAGCAAATGGTAGTTACAAAAAAATCAAACCAGAATTTTATATGTTGATTTGTAACACATCAAAGTGACTAATAACAATTCCGGAAATAGTCTGATTAAGATGAGTGCGTAAAAAGCAATAATTATGTCTTGATGAGTTCAGAATGTTGTAAACATCTGCTTTATGTTTCTGAAAAATGGAACAAGTATTAGGATTCCAAAGGAAAGGATGTAAATTTAAAGAGTTTTCCATTTTGATTTACATGAGTACTTTTTGTCCTGTAATTAGAATTTGGGGGTTTAATTTCATTTTAGAAGTTTTAATTTATCTTCAGATAATGGTGCTATAATTTTACCATATCATGAAGTTCTGAGATGGGTGGAAAAACCCAAGGACCTTTAGATTGGAAGTTTTCTTAGACATTGTAATTAGCTTTTTTAGTTCATAAATAATTCCTCTGAGATTTATTTCCATAGATGTTTAAAGAGCTTTAAGCCTTATTCAAATGGGTTCATGTAGAACCACATGAATGTTTCTTACAAAGCAACATTCAAACATTGGGATTATAGATAAAATTGTTTAAAATTCTGTCCCCAAACTAAAAACTGCTAAAACTCAATGGTCAGTTTAGGTCAGTGGTCTCAACTGGGGGTAGTATAGACCCTAAGGGCATTTGGTAATGTCTGGAGACATTTTTGGCTGTCACACTGGAGGAGTGGGGTGTAAGTGGCCTCTGGTGGGTAGAGGTCAGAAATGCTATCAGACATCATACAATGCACAGGACAGCCCCACACCACAAAGAATTGTCCAGCCCAAAATGTCAATAGTGCCAAAGTTGAGAAAACCTGAGTCGGATGACAAGAGACGCAGAAGATAAGTTTCAGTCTTAGGCTTTGAGATGTGCCTGGAATTGTTCCCTCTATGGTTTTGCTGTACTGAGCCTGAGACAGAGTCACCCAGAGTTTCCTGGGACTTTGCATGAGTGTGAGCCTTTTGAGCAGAGTCCTCAGGAGTGGAGGAAGCATTTGTTCCAGGACATCTCTATCTCTGGTGAAAGCATGTCTAATTCTTCTAATAAATGAAATGCGAGTTTACTTGTATAGTTCCAACATCTTGTTTTTAAAGAGTGAATGACGTCTTGAGGGATATGATCCAAAATAAGTTTTCTCCCTTTTAAAAAATTTTTCTTGAAAATATTCATATTTATAGAATCTAGATTGTGAAATATTTTAGAGATTTAGAATTGAGTGTGCTGTTAGGTACTGAGAATATGCAGATGATTGGTTCATCTGTGAGCTGATGTTCAGAGGGTTGCAGCCAAGTTCGAGATGCTGGACAACATGTTAGGTGTGCCACAAACTGAGCTAATGGTGCCTTTTTAAAATTTTTGTTTTGACAGTATGTAATATAAATTAAACCATCACTCACTAGTATCCTTTAACTTACATTCAAGATAACTATATATTTGTAGGTATTGTTATATAGATATGTATGTATATATATTTAATACATTTGTATATGTATATACAAGTAGAAACTCTGTAACCAAAAAGTAAAGTAATTTCTGGCATTAGAACAGTGTTCTCAATCTTTTTATTTATTACCCCACATATCTAAGAATATTTTAGAAATTTTTTCCTCATTTGTTTCCCCAATGAAATTTTAATATCATACCATATAGTACTATATATCTGTTTATATATGAATGTATCTCTGTGGTTTATACATAAAAAGAGTAATTTTTCACTCCCTAAGAACCAATTTTTACTCCTTTGGGGATGATATAACCCCCCTTGAGAATGCATACATTGTTAAAGTAAGACAATGTGATCACATGGATTTCTTTGTATTGTATTTTACAACTTTACAAAGAGCAAAACCTTTTCTACCACGTACCCTGTTTTGTGGTAGCCTCTTGAACACGTTAGACAATGCTCTTGCTATTTGCCGTATACCTCAGTTATGAACAGCCCTACTCCTTTACCTGAAAATCCCTAGTTACAGCTGTGTTCAAGTCCATCCTAATCCTAAGAAATCATAGAAGAAAGTCAAATCATGGACATTTTAACCTATATTTAGGCAGGGTGATATAAATAACAATTTTTTAAGTAATATTTTTATTGACATGTAAGTCACATACCGTAAAATTCACCCTTATAAAGTGTACAATTGAGTGGCTTTTAGTGTATTCATAAAGTTATGCAACCATCAGTACTATCTAATTTTAGAACATTTTCATCACTTCAAAAAGAAACGGGTCAAAATTTAAAACTTACGTGCTTCAAAGGGAACCATCAAAAAGTGAAAAGATAATCTAAGGATAGAGAAAATATTTGCAAATCATGTATCTGGTAATGGGCTTGTATGTAGAATACATGAAAAATTCTTACAACTAATACTAAAAAGACAACCCAGTTTTAAAATGGGCAAAGGGTCTAAATAGACATGTCTCCAAAGAAGATATACAAATGACCAATAAACACATGAAAAGATACTGAACATCATTACCCAGCAGGGAAATGCCAATCAAAACCACGAGACATCACTCACACCCACTAGGACGGTATAATCAAAAAGACAGACGACAACAAGTATTGACGACGTCGAGAAATTGGACCCCTCTTACACTGCTGGTGGGAATGTAAAATGGTGCAGCTGCTTTGGAAAACACTTTGGTAGTTCCTCAGAAAGTTAAACAGAGAGTCATCACATCCAGCAGTTCTACTCCTAAGACTATATCCAAGAGAAATGAAAACATATGTCCACCATAAACTTGTACACAAGGTTCCTTTTGGGGAATATGAAAATGTTTTAAAATTAGATTGCAATGGTGGTTGTGCAACTCTATAAATATACTAAAAATCATTGCATTTTTAGTATAATCCATTCACTTTAAAATGAGTGGAATATATGATGGGTGGTTTATATGATATGTGAATTATATCTCAATAAAGCTGTTTTTAAAGAGATGAAAACAAAGAATACTCTCCCCACCACCACCACCTATTAGCAGTCACTTCCCCACTCCCTGCAGCCCCTGATAACCACTAATCTTTCTGCCTCTATAGATTGGCCTATTCTTGACATTTTATGTAAATGGAATCACACAATCTGTGACTTTTTGTACCTGGCTTCATTCACTTAGTATGTTTTCAAGATTCATCCGTGTTGTAGCATGTATTAGTATTCCATTCCTTTTTATTGCCAAATAATACTCCATTGTATGGATTTTACCATGTTTGTTTTATCCATTCATCAGTTGATAGATGTTGGTGTTGTGTCTATTTTTTGGCTATTGCAAATAAGGCTGGTATGAACATTCGTGTACAAGGTTTTGTGTGAACATATGTTTTCAGGTCCCTTGGGTATATGCCTAGGATTGGAATTTCTGGGTCATATAGTAACTACACATTTACCTTTTTGAGGAATTGTCAGAATGTCTCTCACAGGGGCTGTATCATTTTACAATCCCATCAGCAACTGATTTTTAAGTGAAGACTGGTTATATACTCTTTAAACTGAGTTTCCCAAGTCCTCAGCCAGATTCTCCCTTCCGTCTCCCAAGCAAGGCCACATAGTCTCTCTATTGGCAGATTAGAGGTTTAAACCCATAATTGTAGGGCTTTTCATCCCTCCTCCGAACACACACACACTCGCCAGTTTCAAGGCTCTCATGGATCACACAGATTCCACCCAGCGGCTCTTCTCTCAAACCTCAGTGACAGAGCTCCTTTGAAAAGGGCTTTTTCTTTTCAATAATAGATTATATTCTTCAGGCCTCTATCTCTTTTTGAGAAATTCACCTTAAAAATGTATGTGAAGTTTTGTTCTTAATATTAGAACTTTGTTGGACACGTACATCTCTACTTTCTATTCGAGCTATATTTCTGTACACTCCACGCCCCCGCACCGAACACGGCACCATAACATACACCCGGGGCATCGGTGCAGCCGATGCATTGTCCAGCCTGCATATGTCTCCGACAGTCACGCAGTCCAGTGAGTGGAATCGTCCTCAGTGTAGTCAGCCATTACATGTTCTCAAATCTATTTATATTTTCAGCCTCTGGTGGGGTTGGGGGGAAATTTGATCCATGGATTGCTCTCGATTCAGATCGTTCTCCCTTTTACTTGTTCCAAGACAGCCTCTGTGCACCTTTTAGGGTTTCTGCTCTGGTCAACTCAGAGATTTGGTTAAAATGTGTCTATTCACCCTTTCTAGGACCTTAATGAAAGAGCAGGATAGTTCTTTCCAACCCATACCCTTTTCTTATAAAAAGTTCTGATGTTTTTTAGCCCGTTCTCGCATGTGGAATGTCTCTGTAATGTGTTTACAGTCTCCAGGTGCTGTGTCGGCTACTTGTCTTTCCACGGTAAAATATACACCTCTGGGCCTGGCACAGCGTGGGCACGCATTGCTCAAAAAATTCTGCTGGACGGAGGAATAGGTTTTGTTTGGTAAATGCAATCTGTATTCCACACGTCATTTACATGCTACCTATACCTGTGTTCTCCTCTTTTGCAGGCTATTGGCTGTACTCTGAACTGTAGTTGCCAAAGTTTCAAACCTGGGAAAATAAACCACCGTCAGTGTGAGCAGTGCAAACATGGATGGGTAGCCCATGGTAACTTTATTTTTCCCCTCTCTTGGCATGTAGTGTTCCCCCTAAATAACTTACAGTTATTCAGGAACTGATTAATGTTTAAGAATGACAGCTAACTGGTAAGCTAACTAGTAAGTTACTAGTATGTGCCAGGTAACAGACTAAGATAAGAGCTTTATATGTTATTTCTTTGAATCTTAACAACTATTTGGTAAATGTTCTTATTAACCCCGTTCTAAAGATGTAGAAATTAGTGCTTCAGTGCTATCATTTTGCCATGATGGAAATGTTCTGTACTGTCTAATTTAGTAGCCTCTGGCCTAGGGTTGCCAGATAAAATACAGACTGCCCAGTTAAATTTGAATTTCAGATAAACAATTAATAATTTTTTAGCCTAAGTATGTCCCAATAAATATTTTTAGTATAAGTATATCCCACCCATTCATTGTTTATCTGAATTTTATATTCATATATAACTGGGCGTCCTGTTTTTTTATTTGCCAAATATGACTACCCTACGGTAACCACTTGGCTACTGAGTACTTGAAGTGCGCTATAGAATGGAATTTCTAGTTTTATTTAATTTTAACTTATTTAAATCTAAACTTAAACAGCCATATGTGGCTGGCAACTATGGCATTGGACAGCTTAGCTTTAGGTGGTTTAATTTGCTAAATCCCACAACTAGAAAGTGGCAGACTAAGGCTCAAATCCAGATCTCTCAGATTCCCAAGCTCAGGTTCTTTCCCTCCAAACTCTATGCTTCCTGATTATCCATCCTTTTGATTATGCACCTGCCACCCTTATTTTTCCCCCTTTTCCTTGTTCCTTCCCTGTTTGTGTGACTATTTCACTCCTTAGAGAAGCCACGAGAAAGACAGAAAAGTCTCAGGCCAGTCAATTTTGTTTTAGAAGTTCCTGTGAATAACTTGAAGCCTGATTGCTATTAAGGTTGTTAATCGTTTGCATATTCATGTTTTTTCTGTTGAAACAGATAACTGAGAATTAGCCCTATCCTACTTTCTGTGCAGCGTTTCTCTTAAAATTATAACTTTTCAAAATGGTATTTCTTCAATTTGATTTTTCAGCTCTAAGTAAGCTGAGGATCCCTGTTGTGTATCCAACAAGCCAGGTAGAGATTGTCCAGTCCAATGTGGTGTTTGATATTAGCAGCCTCATGCTCTATGGGACCCAGGCCATCCCCGTTCGCCTGAAAATCCTACTCGACCGACTCTTCAGTGTGTTGAAGCAAGATGAGGTTCTCCAGATCCTCCATGCCTTGGACTGGACCCTTCAGGATTACATCCGTGGATATGTGCTACAGGTACAGTGTTCACGGCCACTGTTCTCCCCACGTGTTTTCGGAAATTTTATGCCCATGTTACTGATGTAACCCTGTTGCCCCCAATGCTACAGCTTTAGTGGTCATCCTTCCCTTTAATAATTAATTTTTTTGGAACGGTTTAAGGCCCTATCTCATGTTCTGGAGAAGTCCAGTACTTTCCCCAAGATGTCTGTGAGACTTCGGACGTGGACGCATTACGTATTCTCTGATTTGGCCTTCTCTGAGCCCCCTCTTCCATAGCAAACCTCATTGTCCCATCTTGGGTGCTGCCTCCATTTCTTTTAGTTTCTGCCCCAAACTACCTACTGACACAAGATACTATCTGTATGAGATTTTACTGAGAGTTTGGAGGTTAAAAAAGGAACTTGCCTAACAGAACCACACAGCTGACAACTTACAATTTCATGCCATGCCCTCCTGTTCTTTAAAGCCCTCTGCCATCCACTGCTGATTTCCCTCCCTCGGCTCCATTTCTTGTGATATTTCTGTGCTCCTGCACTTGCTCATTCTTTCTCTCTCTCTTCAATTCTCTTTTGGCCTCCTCACATTTTCTCTTATTTTCTCCAGTGTTCCCATGTCCTTCATCCCTTTTCTCCTCTTTATTTTGCAGAGTAGTTTACTTCTCTTCCCAGACCATGCTTTGGGCGTAGGCCTCCTGTTTCATATCTAAAGAGGCCATCAAGGTGTTTTTACAAGCAAAGAACATGTTTCCTGAGATGAAGTATATCATTCCTTTGAGATATGAAACAGCTACAGCATTTTTCTCTTCCTACTACACTAGAAAATATCAACTAACTTTGGTAAAAATTTCAGTGCAATGGGGGATGAATGTATTTCCAAGACCAACATAGACTTCAGCCTCACTCAGGTAGGCCATATCATTAAACCGAACCTGAATAACAACCCTTTATTGACCTAGACCCTCTTCCAGTAATCTTATGAGGTAGGTATATTATCCCCACTTTCTAGTCAAAAAACCAGGGGCTTAGGGTTGCTTCAAAATCTTGCTGAAAGTCATTTCACTAGTGTGTGGCAGACCCAGAATTTGAAGCCACTTCTTTCTAACTCAAAACCCCATAATCTTTCCCTGGAAACACATTTACTCACCTCTAGTGCAGGACCCCTAGCAGGCTAGAAACAACCGTTTATGTAGAGTAGCATTATGATCTTACATTATGACATCGATCAATATTTAATGATCCTAATAATCTTGCTTTCTAGTGTTAGGATTAAAAATATGGAATCAATTACCTTGAACCTCTAGTGCATGAAAAATTTATGATGTTACATTCCTCATCATCTTCAAAACTCTTATATGCACTGTGAAAAATCTCAGTAGGCCATCAAATACATGTTCTGTGATAAAATATTTATTGTAGTTTTGGGAAAAGTTAGGCCTTGCTAGAGTTTGAAAGATCTCCAACACTCCAGTGTAATTACAGCTCTGCTTTGTGAACATGAGCAATAGATCAATACAGGTTCATTTGTTTTCTGATGTTAGTTGCTTAGGAAGATTATTAAACTTTCAGCAAATGCATGTTTGGGCTATATCTAGGCCTGATTGCTCCATCTATACTCTTTAGGTAAAGAAGTTACTATTGTTCAAATGATACATATTTTAATTTTAGTGGGGAAAATTATGCCTAATGCAAGAAAACAAATTGGTCTAAAATAAGGTAAAAAATAATCACCAAGTTTCTCTGGCTTTAGCTTGAGTGATATATTATTTCACTCTTGTAAACCAATTGTAGGATCACTGCTTACATTTGTGCAGTTTAGGTTCTGCACAGAGCTTCTGGCCTGGGACTGTAGGGTGAGCAGGGACTCAACTCCCCATACCCTGTGCTCATCCAGAGGGGATTTCTTTTTCTGATACCTTAAAGCCTAGTAGAGGCCCTAACCAAATAGCTTCTTTCTTAGAGAAAAGAACAAGGTGTTGTAA
Organism: Cheirogaleus medius; assembly: GCA_008086735.1. Lineage (NCBI taxonomy): Eukaryota > Metazoa > Chordata > Mammalia > Primates > Cheirogaleidae > Cheirogaleus > Cheirogaleus medius. Next base: position 2,515,773 of record VBSM01002223.1, read on the forward strand.
ATTGATCACACTTCTAAATTCTGGTTTGGGTTTAGGATGCATCAGGAAAGGTGCTGGATCACTGGAGCATCATGACCAGTGAGGAAGAAGTGGCCACCTTGCAACAGTTTCTTCGTTTTGGAGAGACCAAGTCCATAGTTGAACTCATGGCAATTCAAGAGAAAGAAGAGCAATCCATCATCATACCACCTTCCACAGCGAATGTAGATATCAGGGCTTTCATCGAGAGCTGCAGCCACAGGAGTTCTAGTCTCCCCACTCCTGTGGACAAAGGAAACCCCAGCAGTATACACCCCTTTGAGAACTTCATAAGCAACATGACTTTCATGCTGCCTTTCCAATTCTTCAACCCTCTGCCTCCACTGATAGGGTCACTGCCTGATCAATATATGCTGGAGCAGGGTCAAGACCAACGTCAGGACCCCAAACAGGAAATCCACGGGCCCTTCCCCGATAGCAGCTTCTTAACTTCCAATTCCACACCATTTCAAGTTGACAAAGATCAGTGTTTAAACTGCCCAGATGCTGTTACTAAAAAAGAAGACAATACCCATTTAAGTGACTCCAGCTCATACAACATTGTGGCTAAGCTTGAAAGGACACGGTTGTCCCCTGAGGCCAAAGTGAAGCCTGAGAGGAATAGCCTCAGCACAAAGAAGGGCCGGGTATTCTGCACTGCGTGCGAGAAGACCTTCTATGACAAAGGCACCCTCAAAATCCACTACAACGCTGTCCACCTGAAGATCAAGCATAAGTGCACCATCGAAGGGTGTAACATGGTGTTCAGCTCCCTAAGGAGCCGGAACCGCCACAGTGCCAACCCCAACCCTCGGCTGCACATGCCAATGAACAGAAATAACAGAGACAAAGATCTCAGGAACAGCTTGAACCTGGCAAGCTCTGAGAACTACAAGCACCCAGGTTTCACGGTGACATCACCAGACTGTAGGCCTCTCCCTAGCTACCCTGGTTCAGGGGAGGATTCCAGAAGCCAACCAGCGTTCCCAAACATTGTCCAGAATGGTGTGCTCTTTCCCAACCTGAAGACAGTCCAGCCAGTCCTCCCTTTCTACCGAAGTCCAGCCACACCCGCTGAGCTGGCAAACACACCTGGGATGCTGCCTTCTCTCCCTCTGTTGTCCTCTTCAATCCCAGAACAGCTGGTTTCGAACGAAATGACATTCGATGCCCTTCCCAAGAAGAAATCCCGGAAGTCCAGTATGCCTATCAAAATAGAGAAGGAAGCTGTGGAAATAGCTGAGAAGAGGCATAGCCTCAGCTCAGATGAAGACATGCCCCTGCAGGTGGTCAGTGAAGATGAGCCGGAGGCCTGCAGCCCTCAGTCAGACAGAGCATTTGAGGAGCAGCACATGCAGTCAGGAAACTTAGAGAAGCCTCTGCCTGAAGGAGAGAGGCCCTGCCACCTTGAATCAGTGATTGAGTCCAGTAGAGCCATCAGCCGAACCCCTGAGCAGACCACACACAACTCAGAGAGAGGGACTGAACAGACGCCGGCGTTGATCATGGTGCCAAGAGAGGTGGAGGATGGTGGCCGTGAGCATCACTTTTCACCTGGGATGGAGCCCCGAGTTCCTTTTTCTGACTACATGGAACTGCAGCAACGCCTGCTGGCTGGAGGACTCTTCAGTGCTTTGTCCAACAGGGGAATGGCTTTTCCTTGTCTCGAGGAGTCTAAAGAACTGGAGCACATGGGTCAGCATGCATTAATGAGGCAGAAGGAAGAAAATCACTTCCAGTGTGACATCTGCAAGAAGACCTTTAAGAATGCTTGCAGTGTGAAAATGCACCACAAGAATATACATGCCAAAGAAATGCACACATGCACGGTGGAGGGCTGCAATGCTACCTTCCCTTCCCGCAGGAGCAGAGACAGGTAAGGCATTTGTTGGTAATCATTTCTTCTAAGGCAGTGGTTCTTAAACTTTAATATGCATCATGATCACCTGGAGTATTGTTAAAACACAGACTTCTTCTCACCCCTAGAATTTCTGCTTCACTGGGTCTGGAATGAGGCCTGAGAATTTGCATTTCTAACAAGTTCCCAGGTGATGTTGATGTTACTGTTCCAGGGATCAGTTTGAGAAACACTGTTCTATGAATTTTCATATTTCCACATTCATGAATTTTCACTTCCAAAAGTCTAAACTCACTTGCCTGCAAAACCTGACTTGAAATGATGGTGAGGTTATTTATAATCTTTTTTTAATCCCCCTTTGTGTGGATTTTTTATGTATGTTCAGTACAGAGTGATGATATGTTTAGTACAAAATAACATAATATTTCAGTATATGCATCATTCTGCCTTTCTGAGGTGTGAGAAATTCTGAATTCAGGAACACATCTGGCCCCAAGGGTATGGGATAAGGAATCATGAACTAGTTCTCACATTAGCAGCTTGGATAAAGATAAATAACTATTTGAAGAGTGAGGAGGGAGCTCTTTAAGTTACCACGGTAGCTTCCCAAAATTCATCTGATTTTCATTTCATAGTATGAAGTCTATCAAATGAAACACTTTCCTTGATTTCTATTTAACCAGCTACATTCGAAATTAAGAATTAGCAAGGCACAGTGGCTCATGCCTGTGATCCCACCACTTTGGGAGGCTTAAGGCCAGGAGTCTGAGACCAGCCAGGGCAACATAGTGAGATCTTGCCTCTACCAAAAAAAACTTTTTTTTTAATTAGCCAGGTGTGGTAGTACATGCCTGTTGTCCCTACCTACTCAGGAGGCTGAGGTGGGAGGATCGCTTGAGCCCAGGATTTCAAGGTTACAGTGAGCTGTGATCGTATAACTGCACTCCAGCCTGGACAGCAGTGAGACCCTGTCTCTAAAAAAGAAAAAAAAGAAAGAGGAAGAATTAACTGCTTTGAAGATTTTTAAAAATATTAAGATATCAAAGAATTGGCAGGTTGTTTCAGAGGCTATGATATGTGGTTAAAAGATCCTGAGTTTCTATGACACACACACAGTCAAACTGTTTACAAAGTGCCCCCCTACAGAGCATATCTCATCACTCCGGGGACATAGCATGAGTGTTACCATCTTGCTTGTGCTTTTCTTCATGAATTTGAATCACTTAACCACTCTTCAGGTCACCTTCCTCTCCAGCCTATAAACGTAAGAACAAGCCAAAAGATGACCCCAGGAGACTTAAGGAAAAGATCAGCTGTCTGATAAAGTGCAATATAATAAGTGCTGAATGGTTCACAGAATATTAAAATGCTGCATTTGCTGAAACAAGCTTGACTTGAAGCAATTCAACACCAGCATTTATAATCCAAATTGTAATGCCTAATTTGTTAAGAGGGTGAAAATGTGCAGACTCCCACACACATTCCTGGACAAGGCTCATAAGAACATACTCATTGTCTTTTAGCAAAGAGGATAGAACATAGGAGATACTAGTTAGAATTCCTGTTTCTGTTGCTAGGATGTTGAACCAAACCACCCGGGTACTCTAATTAGCGAACCAGTCCTTCTCATTCATCCTTCAAGAGGAGGAGTGTTTGTTCATGAATAAGCCGTTGTTATGAAGAAGAGATAGTCCTATTGGTCAGATTATCCTTGGCATTTATGGTACTGTTCTAGCCTACAATATCTACTAAATTAGAAGGCATATTGGGTTTAAGATACATTGTCATTTGATATTTATTTTTTCATATATTTAATATTTTCTTATGTTCTAACCTATTCATAGATCTGAGCACTCCACCACCACCACCACAATAGGAAAGCATCTTGAATTCTAAATTAAAATGACTAATTCCCATAGTCTAGAACTTGGAATCTATGATTAAAATGACACCATTTTAAATAGGACTTTATAGGCAGGCCCAGACTCATCACTGTTTCTCTGAGTCAGAGATAAGAATCATGTTGCTGTAGGGACAGTTAGCTTCCCCTCTTTGAGCCACTGCTGCCAGCAGCACGTACTAAGACCCCCAGGAAGGGACTGGGGCAGCATCCCCGATGCTTATTTACCAACGAATATTTATCAAGAACTTCCTGTGTTAGGTGCTGGGGACACAGTTCCTGTCCACAAAGGCCTTCAGTGTAGTGGGGGAGACAGAGCAGTAAACAGTCACGGCTGAATGTGATGGCTTAACATGGGGGAAATATAGGCTGCTATGGGCACATGGGCGGGCACCTAATCAGACTGCTTGAGAACATAAGGAAGGCTTCCTGGAAGAAGGGATATGTGTAGACCAGCAGCTCTCAAATGTTTTGGTCTCATAACCCCTTTACAAACACTTAAAACCTAAGGACCCTAAGAGCTATTCTCGTTTGGGTTATATCTATCAATATTTGTAATATTATTATAGAATTTAAAAATGAAAAAAATACCACTTAAAAATATAATCAACACATAACATTTTTATGAAAAATACATTTTTCAAAACAAAAATTTAGTGCAATGAGTGGCTTTGTTTTATATTTTTGCAAATCTCTTTAATGTCTGGCTTAGTGGGAGGCAGCTAGGTTCTCATATCTGTTTCTGCACTCAATCTGTTGTAATAATCTACATCACATATCCCCCAGAAAACTCTACACTTGTGAAAGAATGACACTGAAAAATGCAAAGAATATCTTAGTATCATTATGAAGTTGTCACTTCAGAAACCTCCTGAAAGGGTCTCAGGGACCACTGGGGTACTGAGAACACACTTTGAGAACCACTGGCCTCAATTAATCAAAATTGTCAGAGGCGAGGATGGAAGAGTTGGAGGGGGAGACAGAGGTTGAAGGAAAGAGATACAGACGTGGGCAGTGGGCACAGGACTAGCAAAGTGAAACAGAAAGCCTGGCACACAGTTTTTGCAGTTGTAGTCATTAGTGGTCTCAGAGGAGGTGGCACCTTGGGAAATGCATCTAACCTTCCGAGGCTTGAGAGGCACCTCCGTGTTAGCTCTTGGTATTCACGGGCTACTCAGGAGTGGGGCGTGGGGCCCAGAGGTTTGCTTTGTTGCAGTAGGGACCTTTCTGTACATGGTTCCAGTAAATGTGTTTGACTTTTTTTTAAACCACTTGTATATACTGGAACCTATACGTCAATCTAGTGTCTGGTTTTCTGCCGACACATACCAGCCCCTTCGACCAGAATGCTGACATAATCACAGGGCAGAATTGCAGTTAAGAAGAGCTACTTGCAAAGTGGGTGATCTGGGAGTGTAATTCTGATTATATCCAGGAAAAAAATGCATCTGGAGATAGAAGACAGAAGTTGAATAGTACATTTTGTGAATTTAATGAAATATTATTGAGCCTCACACACACATACATACACACACACACACACACATTTTTGGGGATTTAGAAGAAAAAAATTCAATTCTTAGTTATTTTGGTGAGGCTGCTTTTCCCTACTTGACCCTGGCATACATTCTGATCTGTATTGAGGGAAGTATTTTCTCTGTTTGGAATCATTGTCCTGTCACCTTTAACATCGTATCCCTTAGTAAGAGCTGTTTTTGCATGTCAGAAGTTAGCAGGGAATCTCTGAGCAAGAACAACATTGATTTACAAGGTACATCCAAATGATAACATATGAGTAAAAGGCATGTGTCATAATAGATACTCATTATCTGCCCTTCAGGAATAATCATTGGGTAGAAGATTGGTGGTATGCTTATACTGCTATTTTTGCAAAACTAGTGTCTGGTATAGTATGGTGAAATGCTGCAGATATGACCTAAACTATACAAACACACAATTCTCACCAATCAGATTTTCACCTGTACTTGCAGAACTTGCGAGGTGAAGTGTATGCAAATGCTCTAGACCAACACTATCCAAAAGAAATATAATGCATACCACATAGGAAATTTTAAATGTTCTGATAAAATCTTCTGATTTTAAATCTTCTACTTTTAAAAAGTAAAACACATGAAATAAGTTTTAATAACATTTAATTCAATATATCCAAAATATTATAATTTCAGTATATGACACTGGCCACATTTTGGGTGCTCAGTGTCTACATATGGCTAGTGGCTATCATATTGAACAGTGCAGCTCCTAAGTTATTATTTCCTGGTTTCACTGAAATAAAGTTCTCTGCATAGTTTCTTATAGTTTGTGACCAGTTTTCTCCTTGGATTGCCTATTTCCAGTGTCCCAGTTAAACTGGCCTAATTGAAGTAATCTAGCCATTCTCTAAAGACAAGGTACAGGAAGTCACATGTCAGTTAGATGGTAGAAATTGAAGAGAACTACATACCCCCAGTTTCCAAACGGTTGGCTCTCCTAGTGAATGATGACTTCTGACGACAGTGGGCCAGTGTCCACTAAACGTGAATTACATCCCCCAGGAGCCTGACCCCTTACCATCGCTTCTCCCATGCCACAAGTAATTCCTGGTATCTACAGAGTCCTTCCACTCCGAATCATCAGAGTTATGATTCTTTTTCAAATAATAGCCCAACCTATTGCTAACTGTCTTTTTGCTCTTGTAGACATAGTTCAAACCTAAACCTCCACCAAAAAGTGTTGAACCAAGAAGCACTGGAGAGCAGCGGAGACCATTTCCGTGCAGCTTACCTTCTGAAAGATGTGGCTAAGGAGGCCTATCAGGATGTGGCTTTCACACAGCAAGCCTCCCAGACATCTGTCATCTTCAAGGGAACAAGTCGAATGGGCAGCCTGGTTTACCCAATAACCCAAGTCCACGGTGCCAGCCTGGAGAGCTACAACTCTGGCCCCCTGAGCGAGGGAACCATCCTGGATTTGAGTACTACCTCGAGCATGAAGTCGGAGAGCAGCAGCCATTCCTCCTGGGACTCTGACGGGGCGAGTGAGGAGGGCACCGTGCTCATGGACGACAGCGATGGGAACTGTGAAGGGCCGAGCCTTGTCCCTGGGGAGGACGAGTACCCCATCTGTGTCCTGATGGAGAAGGCCGACCAGAGCCTCACAAGCCTGCACTCTGGGTTGCCCATAACCTGTCACCTCTGCCAAAAGACATACAGTAACAAAGGGACCTTTAGGGCCCACTACAAAACTGTGCACCTCCGCCAGCTTCACAAATGCAAAGTGCCAGGCTGCAACACCATGTTTTCATCTGTTCGCAGTCGAAACAGACACAGCCAGAATCCCAACCTGCACAAAAGCCTGGTCTCATCCCCCGCTCACCTCCAGTAATAAGATGGCAGACCAAGTATGCGCTGATAAGCCTTTGTCATGATTCAGGAATAAGGTAGTCCAAAGAAATGTTTCTGACTAATACTATTTGGGGCAAAACACGCAAAAAGTGTTTGATTTGACTTTATAGTTTTCTACAGCAGGATAAGCAAAAGACAAGCCTTGCGGGAAGTTGACACTTGGGCAGCCGTTCCTATTATTATTTTTCTTAGCCCAAGAGGTTTTTCACTGACATGGGGAAAACTTGCAGAAACGCAGTTTTTCCCAGATTTGTTTACATGTTCCCTGAAAGAGCAGATCACGGGGTGGGGGCAGGACTGGGGGGGGGGCAGCTTCACGTGAGGCTTGCAATATTAAGGGTCTTGGGGAAGAAGTGTCCTAGGGAAGAGGACTGCCACCACAGGTGAGACACCAGTCCAAAGATTTCATTTTCAGTCCTTCTCTAATGACTCAGGAAAATCCAGGCTTGAGTTTGGGAAAGTGACTTTTTGATACCATCCTTCCATTTGGAGTGGGTAATTGTCTCCCCCTGCCCCTCTGGCCAAAGGTCTTGTATGTTACTCCAGGGAGTTGTCAGAGGAGATGGGTTGGCCTCTGACACGTTCCTTGTTAATTCTTGTGTGATAACACTTGTTCAGGAAGCTGGGGGAAAATATCTCATGCACTTAAAAATAGCGGTCTTCAATTTAATTTAAACTGATTTTGAAAATATTTAATTTGTGCCAATGTGATTATTTGGTGTGAGTGTAGACATGTCACAGTGTCACCTCTGGATCTCTGCTCGGAAGCAGAACAAGTGATGACTTAAACTACAAAAACACTGCTCCGTTCTCATTTGGTGAGCTTTGAAGTCTGTTCATTATGATCCGCTGTGGAATTACTGCAAGCATGAATCTAGCAGGACCATTTGTATATATTATGCCAAAGCGTTTGGAGAATGTGGTTCTGATGGTGGTTATATATTTTCAGTATCACTGGATCCCTCAGGCTTCCCCCTTTTATAAATGTGTAAGATTAAGATGAACTTTCAGATTTACTTGGTAGGAAGAAAAGTAGGATATTATTGTCATACTGTATTTCTTAATATTTAACTTATTCTGAAATATATTCCACACTGTTATACACATTTGCCATTGTAGTAAGGCCCAAAGTGTAATCAGCCCTGTGGAACTAGACCATCTCGTAAAATTCGGCATTTACAGCATTCTGAAAGCTTGCATAGGTATAAAGAAATTGATTTTGTATTCAGAGTTCAAGTTAACCATCTTTTAAACTCATTGTTGATTTAAGTAATAAAAAACATCGTTAAAGAAAACTAAGGTTATAAGAGAGATTATTCTTCTGGCCTAAAGGTGAAAAAAGCCAACAACCTACTAATTATTTCGAGTTTTTTTGTTTTAATAAATGTGATAACTTAAAACTTGTCTCTGTTTAAAGCAAGATGTATCTTTCAACTGTTTTGTTACCCAGCTGTTTAATACTCCAGTTTCCCCAAAGTGGAAAAATTTGTATACAAATGTTTTCTATGATTTAATAAAGTTATATGGCATACCTTTTGTTCATAAAGGCAAACATTTGTAGAAACAGTTGCAGCACATGGACTGCCTTTTGTACATGTGCTCATGCGTGTGCACACACACACACACACACACACACACTCACACACACATTCTATGAATTTAACAGAGCTGAAAACCCAGAGGAGGGGTCTGGTGTCCATGGAATAGTGTCAATAACTGGTGCATATCAAAACAGGAATTGCAAGCCAGACGTGGTGTTGCATGCCTGTAGTCCCAGCTATTTGGGATGCTACGGTGTGAGGACCACTGGAGCCCAGGAGTTGAGGTTACAGTGAGCTATGATGGCGCCACTACACTCCAGCCTGGGCGACAAAGCAGACTCTTGACTCTAAAAATCAAAACACTTTAAAAAACCACAGATATTGCAGAAATTACTGAGTTCAAAAAGAAATGAAGTGGTTATTTCATTGGGAGAAGGAGAAGGGTAATGGTCTTTTATGAAGGAAAATACAAAATATTTTATCAAAAATAAGTCTTTTTTTTTTTTTTTTGAGACAGGGTCTCGCTCTGTCACCCATGCTAGAGTGAAGTGGTGTTGTCATAGCTTAATGCAGCCTCGAACTCCTGGGCTCAAACGAGCCTCCTGCCTCAGCCTCTGCAGTAGCTGGGACTACAGGCAAACACCAACATGCCCTGCTAATTTTTTATTTTTTTGTAAAGAAGGTATCTCGATATGTTGCCCAGGCTGGTCTTGAATTCCTGGCCTCAAGCGATCCTCCCACCTTAGGCTCCCAAAGTGCTAGGATTATAGGTGTGATCCACTGCGCCTGCCCCAAAGATAAGTTTTACAGCCAATGCTCAAAATAGAATGCGGTAAAATATTTAAACCTCTTCTTAAAAGTGCAGGGTTTAAAAAAAATTTTTTTTAACTTTTAATTTTTTCTTCACCTTTTTTTCTATCCTTCCAATATATAGATAAAAATATGGTCCCATCTCCCACCCAGCCCCCCTCTCAGCGGATGCCCTTGCTTCATGTTTCACCGGGAGAGACGTCATCAGAGGGGAATGTACTGTCTACCAGCGCCTGGACTATTCCCACCCTACTCCAAGCCATGTCATCTCTTTGCTGGGTGACTGCAGTAGCCTCCCAACTGGTCTGTTGTTTCCGTTCTTACATCCTACAGTGGCCAAGATGGTCCTTCTGAGATGCAAACCAGATCATGTAGGACCCCAGCCCAAAACCCCCCAGTGGCTTCCCTTCACAGTTAGTGTAAAATCCAAAGAGTGTCCCCAGGCCTACAAGGCTACCCCTGCCACTTCATCCTCTTCCCACTCGTCTCCTTTCATTACATCCATTGTCAGTTTTCTCTTCCTTTCCCCACAGTAATCGTCCAGAACGCCACTGTGTGAGACCCCACCCCACTGACTCTCCATTTGCACAGTGGCCGACCTCATTTCCTACTCTCAGCTGACTGGGTGGGAACCCCCTCAACTTCTCCCCCACTGCCCACCACCCCCTCATCAGTTTGTCTGTAATCACACCCATCCTCATGGTCACGTCTGCCTGGACCTCCCGAGAATCCCCCTCGCACCCGTGGGCAGTCACGGAGAGCAGCAAACCTCTAGGAGAGAGCAACCGGGGTCCCGCCACCACCCGTTTGCTGTCACATTCAGATCTGTCATGGTCTCCCTGGGCTCAACACCGATCATGGAGTGATCTGAATTTGCTCCACCTTTCTGGGTCACCCACTTGTGCCTACAGGTGGCTATGTTAGCCTGGGTCCCCCACAACACAGGTGCCAGCAGGACTAAATACGCAAGGATTTTATTGAGAGAAATTCCCGTGGGATAAATGGAAAGGGAGCCGGAGAAAGCTGGGAGAGCCGAGGGACGCAAGTTCTGACCCCCGGTGAGGGAGAGAGGGAGGGGGGTTAGGTGAAAGTATCCAAGACTGCTGCGCAGTTCTGGAAGTTCAGCAAGGCCATCGGGGAGTCCTTGAACCAAGGTCGACCATAACAGCAGCCCCACATCTCCCGGAAATGGGTTCCCTGGGAATCGTATCCCTGCCACGTTAGTCGTTGGCTTTGAGCAGCCTGTGGAAAGGGTGCCTCGGTGCAAATGTAGCGCTGGGTTCCACAGCTGTAGTCCTTGGCCAGATCTCACCTTTCTAAAGCCTCTGTGTCCTGTTCAAGGTGGGTTCAAACCTAGACTATCCTTTTCTCTGGACTCAAAAGAAGTGTTCCTGTCCTTTCTGAAGGCTGACGCCCTCCGCTGCCTGAGGGGCATCCCTCTATTGCTTCTCTTCCCTCTCATTCGTTATCAAACTCATCCTTTCCAAACTTGTTCCTTCTCTCTAGCCTGTAACATTTGCAAATCTCTCTCATCTTAGTAATCAAAAGAAAATAATAGTCCTCTACACCCCTAATGCCTTCTAGTGACATTCTCTTCTTCTCCTGCAACTGAGTCCTTAACAGCAGATTTTGCCTGGAATCACTACACTCTTGTTTCTTCCCTTACCCTAAGTGAGGCTCCACTCTCACCCAGGTTCCCAGGGACTTCCTGATGGCTGCATACAAAGGACGTTTGGTTCTTTGGTGTCCCCTGGTCCCATTCTTGACATTTTCTCTCCTCACTCTTATGCTCTCTCCTAGGTTGTCTCTCTCATTCCCATGACTTCAGCTACCGTCTGTAGGCTACTGCCTCCTAGGTCTCCACCTCTAACAGGGTCCTTCCGGACCTGTCCTCTCGACTCACAAATGCCTGTGGGATATCACGGAATAATCCACAGCGTCTCCAGCTCAACTGGTCCCAAACACAATTTGTCACTTTACCTCCAGTCCACCATTCTCCTCCTCCTGCTCCCTCAGACTGAGGGGTGGGGTGGGGCCATCACCCACCCAGCCACCCCAAACTGAAACCTGGGGACAAGACCCAAGTCCAACTGCCAAGGTAAACCGTGGCTACTCCACATACTAACTGGGGGGGCTTGCTCAAGTCACAGCTTCTCCGGATCTCAATTTCCTCATCCATACAACCAGGACAAAAACAGTCTCTACATCAGTGGGTCGTGACGAGGCTCAGACGACACGGTGTGTGTGATGCATTTAGCACAGTCCCTGGGGCATAGGCGCCCACCACGTGTTAGCTGTGAGCATCGTCACCATCACCATTGTCACAATCCTAGACTGCTCCTTTTGTCTCCTTCCCAATAGCCAGCCATCAGTCACCAAATCCCAACAAACCTACCCACCAAAAACGCTCTCAAATCTTTCCCCTTTTTCGTGCACCTAATCCTTGTAGCTCCACAAGACAGCCCTCTCCTCCTTTCTCTTCCTGCTCTAAGACTGTTTCTGCAGCCTCCTACCCTCCTTGCTCCCACATCCACCTCAGAGAGCAGCCACAGTGGGTTCCACAGTGACAGACCTGACTGTGTCCCCCTCCTCCAGTTGCTTCTCGTGGCCTTCAGGGTAGAAGAATCCCAACAAGGTCCGGCCTCAGCCAGGCTCCCCCTAGCGGCTGCGCCACAGTCCCCGGGATGGTCAGCTGCCTGCGCCCTGCACGTGCTGCTTGCTCTGCAGGAACTGCATGTCCAGTCTGCGACCCACTAACCCTTGGTCCTCCTTGGAGACTCAGCTCAGGTGTCACCACTTCCAGGAAGCCTCTTTTGATTTCAGTCCTTCCCCCAAAGTGCTGAGCGAGCCCGTTCTCACCCCCATAGTACCATGCTGCCAAGGTTTGCTCACAGGCTTGCCTTACCTCACCCCACCGCCTCGTCCGGCAGGCCTGCTGGCGGCCTTCACCTCTCACCGAGGGGCCTTACCTGTGGCCTCCAGCTGTCAATCAACAGAGATGGACTGAGAGCCCACCGACTGTGTGCCGAGCACTGCTCAATGTACAGTGGTAAACGCAACAGACACAGCCCCTGCCCTTGTGGAATTTGGAGTGCAGCAAGGGAGGCAAATATTAAACAACAAAACAGATAAATTATACAAACTGAATTTCCAGGAGAGAGATCTATTTTCAACTTCTCTTGACAGCATCACATCCCTCCCTGCTAGGCCCACTTGCAAATGATGAATGGGGAATGGGGTCATGACAGTCTCATGACCTTGCTCCTCAAGTCTCAGTCTCCCTTCCCAGGCTACATAAGTGTTACTAAGTTGTCAACTGCCCGCACGGTCCCTACACCGCTAGCTTCTAGGGTCGCCCTTCTGCTTATATTCAAATTAAATAACCTGAGCCTCCACCCCACACTTTAGGAAAATGAGTCTCAGCAATCACTTTCTCCATAAGTCTCTGAATGTAAGAAGAGCAAAACCTCCCAGCTTCTGGGGGCAAACTTTCCAATCAATAGAATTTCATCTGACAGATGGAAACAAGCTTCTTTGCCCTTAATCACAGGGATCTGATCCTATCTGCTACTCCAATCAAATTCTGAAAAACCATTTACTCCCTACCCCATCAAGAGTCCAAGGCTGTGGAGGCACAGACATGGCATGTTGTCTACTTCACAGTGTTTGCTTCCTGAGTGAGCTAATCCACTCGCAGATTTTGCCTGATAGATTTTGCCTGAAAATCTATCTCTATTAGGAAAGTTTATAGGACACAGATCCTTTCTCTCTTTTTTTGGCTTTGAGATAAATTTGTATAACATAATATTTACTATTTTAACCATTTTCAAGTATATAATTTGATGGTGTTTAGTACATTCACAATGTACAACTATTATCTCTAGTTCAGAAACATTTTCATCACCCTAAAATAAACCCCCACACCCATCAGGCAATTCCCCCCTTGCAACAACCCCCAGCAACCCCCAATCTACTTCGTGCCTCTGTGGATCTGCTTGTTCCTGAGATTTCCTACAGATGGAATCATACAGTGTGTGGCCTTTTCCATCTGGCTTCTTTCCCTTCGCATAATGTTTTCAAGGCTCCTCCACGTTGTAACATATATCATTCCTTCTTATCGCTGAATAATATTCCATCGTGTGGCTATAACACATCCATTTTAATTTGTTTATCCATTCGTCAGCCGACGGACATGGGGTTGTTTCCATTTTTAGCCATTATGAATAGTGCCGCTACGAACATGCATGTACAGGTTTTGTATGGACATATGTTTTCAATTCATTTGGGTGTATCCCGTGGAGTGGGATGGCTGGGTCATATGGCAACTGTATGTTTGACTTTCTGAGAAACTGCCAGACTGTTTTCTAAGGTCACTGATTCTTAAACTTAGCTGCACACTGGAATCACCTGGGCAACTTTTTAAACGTGCTGTTTCCTAGGCTCCACCCTCAGAGGCGCTGCTGTAATCGCTCTGCTCTGTGGCCTGGGCAGGGGAGTGTCAAAGCTCCCCAGGGGCTTCTCCGCAGCCTGGACTGAGACCTTTAAAGAACACCCAGAGGTGACATCATTAATCAATAACTCTTGAACCTGCCCTCTGAAGTCCGTGTTTTCAGATCTGCTGGATCATGAGAATTTTCTGGAGCACTTATTAACAACACATTTCCCTAGGCCCTTCCTCTGGAGATGTCCTACTTAGTGGGTCTCAGGGAGAGCCTGGGAATCTGACATTTCAACAGACACTTCAGGTATATCAATGATCTGGCAAATTTGAAAGCAATCAATATCTGAGATCCCTGCTTCTCCACGTGCGGGCCCCGACCAGTATGGGCAGCATCACCTGAAGCTTGTAAGAAATGCAAATTTTCACTATTGCTAAACCAAAACCTGCATTTTAACAATTTTTCAGTGAGTGTAAGCAGATTACTATCTTAGACTACCAATCTCAAGCAGTATAGTCCCCAGACAAGCAGTTCTCATACTTGAGCATGCATTAGATCATTTGAAAAATTCATTAAAACACAGGTTTCTCCTAGAGCTTCTCTGATTTAGTAGGTCTGAGTCAGAGCCCAAGAATTTACACGTGTAATGTCAACTGAAAAATAACCCACGGTCTTCATAAATTTGGAGAAGAAGATTTTATTTCTTATTAAGAGTTACAGCCTGCAGTGTGGCTATCCCAACAGGCTGGGAAGTGTAGCCTCCCGCAGAGGCCAAAAGGCAGGCACTTTGAGGCAGGGGTGGGTGGAACACGAATTTATGCCAGACAGGCTGGCCAAGTATACATATTCACCAGGTTGTGGGAGGAGCTATGAATGTTCATGAGGGCAGGGATGCACACAGGTGTTATAAGCAAACGTGCATGCTACAGGTGTCCCACGTTCATTTTGGGGTGGAGACTTTCCATTTAGATATATTACAATTAGGCCGTATACATCAAAAGTTCTTTCAAGACACAAGAAAAGTCTGTGCACAACCTCTGTAAACTGTCCAGGACCGGTGAGTGGTCGGTGGTCTCTTTGATAAAGGCCCTGGGACCAGAATTTCCTCGTCGGAGGGAGTGAGAGCCTGTCCCCGGCTCCCTGGCAAGGGCAGGGCCAGCAAAGAAGCATCTGACCGAGTCTCTGGACACCAGCCGAGTAGTCCCGAGCGGGTGGCGCAGCCCCTGTCGCCAACCCTCCTGGCCCGCACTCCTCTGCAAGGCGGTTCTGCTCTTCATTAAAACCAGAGCGGTCCAGAAACGTTCAAGCTGGCTGCAGGTAGACTGCATGGAGATCAGACTGTCTCTTGGCCACCTGATGCTTTTAAAGCTCTACCCTAGAAATCTGTGCGGTTGATACGTTTTCATCGGTCTGGTTTGCTACACTCTGTTCTTTGCAGAGGGCTAGGACTCCTGGGGGAAAAAACTTAACGTTTTTTAAAGGCGCTCCCTGGCGTTCCCATCTTCGGCGCCGGCGAGCGTTTCAGATTGTTAGGGAGCAGTGCCCTCTGCTGGAGTGCCTTGGTCATTGCAACGGGCGCGGTGCGCTCCCCGGGGCGTTTGGGTCGTCCCCTCCACCCACCCCGTCTTCCAACTGCAAGGCCGCAGAGCGGAGCACGTGTTTCCGGAACGGCCTTAAGCCTGCAGGCTGCCAGGAGTTGAGAGCTCGGCCTAGGACCCTGGTGCAGGGTAGTTGTCGCACAAGCTCCCCCTGCAATTCCCCGGTTTTGCATTTGCCTTCCTGGAACAGAAGCCGAATCCAAAGCCCCTCCAAGTCTCCAGCCAGCCGCCCAGGCAGGACTGATGTGGTGGACAGGACACGTTTTGGGACGACAGGGTCCTGGCTTCAGCGGCCGCCTCTGCACATCCCTAGCTGCGGGGCCCTCGGACGTCTCTAACGCTGGGGACCGCGTTTCTCCATCTGTAAAATGGGGGTTTCAGGCCGCACTGTGAGGTGTTCTAGGGACCCTCACTGCCCATTCTGCAGGGACAGCCAGGGCGGGGTGGGCGGATATCAGGACTAGCCAGGTGGGCAGCGACCAGCCACCACATGAGTTCACTCCACTTGTATCTGGTTTTATGTAAGTTTTCATATTTGTGTGTGTGTGTGTGTGTTCTGCTACTAAAAAAAGAAAAAGACTCTCCTTTTGAAAATCATGCCGTAGATGATCTCTGAAGTCCTTCTAGCACTTTCTGATTCCTGCCCTACGTGTATCTGTGAGGAAGTGTGTCTGTGTGTTGAGTCACTCTAACCCGCACCACCCTGCCCTGCTTTTCCAGCTGGCTAACGAGAACGGTAAGGGCTAAGGGCATCCTTGGTCTTCTCCCTGAAGCGCATCAAGCCCAAAGTAGACACTTGGTGTGATAACAACTGCTCCCTCCAAAATCAATTTTCTAACAGGCTCAGTAACTTGTTACAGACTCCAGAGTTATTCTGCCTCTCCTAAGAAGAAATCCCGTTTGGTCCAGTTCAAATACAACCTCACTGGAGTTGGTCGGTCAGTCTTGGTGACTGGAACCTCCTTGGGAAGGCCGGCCCACGCCGTCGCATAAACATTTTCCACAGTGTCACATTTAAAATGTGGTCGGCTCTGAGCGCTAGACACTGTGACACTGGGTTTACACCCTTATAAAGGTACTTATGCCTTTATCTCTATAGTTCCAAGTCACATTATGCAATTGGCCCTTGAACAGCACGGGTCTGAACTGCACGGGTCCACTTACACGTGGATTTTCTTCTGCCTCTGCCGCCCCTGAGACAGCAGGACCGACGCCTCCTCTTCAGCCTCCTCAACGTGCAAACGATGAGGATAGACCTTTATGACAACCCACTTCCGCTTAGTGAATAGTAGATATATTTTCTCATCCTTATGATTTTCTTAATTGCGTTTTTGTCTAGCTTAGTTTATTGTGAGAATACAGTATATAATGCCTGTAACATACAAAATATGTGTTAACGAACTATTTATGTCATTGGCGAGGTTTCCAGTCAACAGCAGGCTATTAGTAACAGTTAAGTTTTGTGGGAATCAAAAGTTATACACGGATTTCCAGCCGCGCAAGGGGTCGGTGCCCCTAACCCCCACGTTATTTAAGGGTCAGCTGTGCTTGCTGTTGCTTAATCTTTCATTCTAGACATTATCTATTTTCTTCCTGTTATAAAAAATGAGGATTTAAGTCTGTTGGGTTTATAAACAAATAACTTGTTTTAAAGTTTCTCTATGCCTATTGAAATCCTTTATTTGAATCAATAGTAGCTGCTGGGAAAAATCTGATTATCTTAATCAGGAAAGACCCAAACCTCGGTGTTAAATACCTAAGAGGCTCCCAGGCAAAGAGTTCAGGGATAAACTGAGCCAAGCCCACGGTTTCATTACTAACAATAAATTACATTGGTTAATAATTCCTTGTATTTTTAAAAAGCGCCATATAGTTTACAGATCACATCGGCCCCGCAGTAGCAGCTCTGATTTACAGGTAGAGACTTGCACAAAGCTGTAGGGTCACGGAGGGACAGAGCGGGGCCAGTTCCCAGGCCCAGTGTGTCTCTCGCTATCCCACGTGACCTCTGGCCTCGGAAGGAAGCGCACAAGAGGTGAGAGCTCTCACCATCCACTCTCCAAGCTTCCGGAGCCGGTCCCTGCTGTCTCTGTTCTTTCGCTCTCAACCCTCCCTCTTCCTGACTTGGGGCAATGGGACCAACACGTCGAGGCTTGCTGAGGGACGGGGGCGGGCGGGGGGGAGATGTCGCACGATGCTTGGGTAAAAAAATAAATGAATACATGGGACAGCACGGTTTTTGTTAAAGAAAGAAGGAGCCTCTCTCACCAAGCTACCAGAGTAGAGATCTGAGGATATAATAAGGTGTTAACTTTTCCTAAATCTTGGGGTTTTTTTCTGAATGCAGACGTATTATATAATACAAGCTCACTGGAGGTGGGGGTAGGGAAAGGCGGATGGAAACACAGAAAAAGATGAAGATAGAAAAAAGATCACATAATGCTACCACCCTGCCAGCATCCTTCCATCTTATTTCTTTCTTTTGTTAAAAGAAAAAAAAAGTGTTTAATCTTTTCATTTTTATATAAGTGATATAGGTACATAATTTTCAAAGTCCACTGGCACTAAAAAGCTTTTATGTTGGGAGGCCAGGGTGGGAGGATGGCTTGGGCCCAGGAGTTCGAGGCTGCAGTGAGCTATGATGATGTCACTGCACTCCCGCCCTGGGCAACAAGAGTGAGACCCTGTCTCTAAAAAAAGTTTTATGATTTGGAAATCCCTGACTCTCACTGCTTCCCCCCAGTCCTGTTCTCCAGAAACAGCCACTCTCAACTCTTTTTAAAAAAATTTTCTTATAAATTGACAATGTATAGTTGTATATATTTATGGGGAATGAAGTGATATTATGATTTATGAATATAATGTAGAGTAATTAAATCAAGCTAATTAACATATCCTTCACCTCAAACACTTATTATTTTTTATGGTGAGAACATTTAAATTTTACTCTTAACAATTTTGAAATGTATAATATGCTATTATTAACTATATTCATGACATTGTGCAATAGATCTCAAAAAATCTTATTCCTACTGTCTGGAATTTTGTACCCTATGACCCTCATGTTCCTCATACCCCCAGCCCCAGTACTTGGGGTTTTGGTTGATTCCATAACGTGGCTATTGTGAATAGTGCTGCAATAAACATGGCAGTGCAGATATCTCTTTGACAAACTGATTTCAAGCCTTTTGGGTAAATACCCAGAAGCGGGATTGTTGGATCATATCGTAATTCTATTTTTATTTTTTGAGGAAACCTCATACAATTTTCCATAGTGGCTGCACTAATTTGCATTCCCACCAATAGTGTATTAAGGCTCAAGCTATCCTCCCACCTCAGCCTCCAGAGTAGCTAGGACTGCAGGAGTATACCACCATGCCTGGCTAATTTTTTTTGTGTGTGTAGAGATAGGATCTTGCTATGTTGCCCAGCCTAATCTTGAACACCTGGCCTCAAGTGATCCTCCCACCTGGGCCTCCCAAAGTGCTGAAATTACAGGTCTGAGCCACCACTCTCAGCCTAAAGTACAGTTTAAATCCAATGTTTCTTTGTTAATTTTCTGTCTAGATAATCTGTCTAATGCTTAGAATGGAGTGTGGACATCCCCAACTATTATTGTAGTAGAGTCTGTCTCTCCCTTTAGATCTTATATTTGCTTTATATATCTGGGTGCTCCAGTGTTGAGTACATGTATTTTTAGAATTGTTAGATCCTCTTGCTGAATCGATTCCTTTTTAATTACATATTGACCTTCTTTGTCTCTTTTTACTGATTTTGACTTAAAGTCTGTTTTATCTGATATAAGTATTGCTACTCATTCTCTTTTTTGGTTTCCGTTTGCATGGAATATCTTTTTCCATCCCTTTATTTTGTAGTCTGTACGTGTTTTTACAGTTACCCCAATTCTGTAACTGGTATTCAAGCAGTAGTTGTTATAGCTTCTTACCTCACTATACCTTTCAGTTCCCTTTATCCTTAGCCAGTGTCTCAGCTGATCCAGAATCTGTTCTCTGAGGGAACCAAACCTTCATTCCTGAAAGGTCTGATCCCTTTTGGTCTTCATTTAGTTTTCCATTAGCTTTCTTTCCTACTGGACGTGGAAGTATCATACTAAGAGGTACCCTAGGAAATCCACTGAGTTCCACTGTGTCTTAGCAACTTAAGTCCCCTATGTCATTGGGATCACCCCAGCCAATACAATAACCTTCTTTGCCTGTTAGTTGAGTAACACACAAAGTCCAAACTGGCCAGTGGTAGTCTCAACTTACAAATCAAGGGCATAAATCAACTATGTTCCCTGGTGGAAGCATTCCACCGAACTAAGGGATCACCTAGAGGTTTAGACCTTATATTTTTGAATTGTTACAGCTTCTAC
>VBSM01002223.1:2558561-2578298 GCA_008086735.1 Cheirogaleus medius
TGAGCGACGCGCGGCGGCGGCGGGGACCTCGGCGCGGCCGGACGCGGCGAGCACCGAGCGGCCTGGCGCGCCCCTCCCCCGCTGCCGGGCCGTGATTTGCCGGGCCCGTGCGCCCCCCGCCCACCCCTCGCCTCAGCCGCCGCCTCGCCGCTTCCCCTCGTCGGAGCGGCCGCTCGTCCGCCCGGCTCGAGGCCCGCGGGGAGCGCGGCGCAGTCCGTCGGCCCGCGGGGGGGCGGCCTCCCGGCATCTTCGCGGCGACCAAGGACGACCAGGAAGGGGAGCAGCCGGGATGGCGCGTCCGCGGCCCCGCGAGTACAAAGCGGGCGACCTGGTCTTCGCCAAGATGAAGGGCTACCCGCACTGGCCGGCCCGGGTGAGTCCAGCGGCCGCGCGCGGGCCCGCCCGCCCACCATTTTCCCTTCATGATGGCGCGCCCGCCCCCTTCCCCATCGCCTCAGCCCCGAGCCCGCGGCCGGCGGCGGTCAGGGCTGAGGCGCGGGCGGCGCTGCGCGGGGAAGACGGAGCCGGGGCTGGCGGCGAGGGCTCCCGGCCGCGCCCGCGCCCGCGCCCGCCAGGGCGGCCATCCTTCCGCCCACTTTCGAAGGCGGGTCCGGCCCCGCAGGCCGACGCTGCCTTCCTCCTGGAAAGCCGGCGGGGACCGGGAAGCCGGCCGCCGGGCAGCGGGCCTGGGCTGGGAGTCCGGGTCGGTGGGCGCCCTGGCGCCGGGGAACGTCGGGGCAGGTAGGGGAGCGGGGAGCGGATGCTGTCCGCGGGCCGGAGGGAGCCGGCGGCGGCAAATCCTGGAAAGGGTCGTGGTCATGCAGAGGCCAGCGGAGCCTCTTGGCAGTCATTCATCCGTCTCTTCGCCTCCCGGACTTGTTGAGTTTTCCCTGCGCGCGATTCCGGGCGCCCCGCCGGCCCCATCATTGTCCGGGGGTACGTGCCTCCCTGGTGTCCATCGTTCTTTCAGACCGACACCGGGTAGCCGAGAGCTTGCCGCCGAGCACTGCCTGGTGGGTCCAGCAAGCTCCTTGTGCCTTTTCACCTCCATATTTGTTTTAGATTGAATCCCAAACCTTATTCTTGGCCTCCCACCACAGTCCACAATAGCTCTCGCTTCCTACATAGCGGGCTTTTTCTCTGGAAAGCATCTGCACGTAATACACAGCATTAAAAATTTTTATTAAGCCCTTTGAGGAAGACACACACAACACTGCCGTGTGTGCTTTGTGTTTTAAAATAAGTCCCCTTTTAAAATTTTGTGAGAGTTGACAATGGATTGCTTGAGATAAGGAATACAGTGAAAAGGAGGGTCAAGGTATCTTGGAAACTACATTGGTAGTCTCCTTAAGAGACAGAAATAGGCATGGGGAAAATTGGCATATAGTGTGAACTCTAAGATGTTGTATTATAGCCAAGTGAAGATAGCAAGACCAAGAAAAAAAAATACACTCATTCACAAAAGGAAGTGACATCATGGGTTGCCAGACTGAAATTTAGTGAAGTTGAGGTAATGGATGGACATAATCACTTATTTTGTGTTTGGTTTGGCACGATTGTAAAATGGAAAGAACACTAGGCCAGGAATTGGGGGACCTGGTGTCTGGTTCAGGGACTAATCATTTCAACTGTCTGCATATCCATTTCTGCAACTATAAAATAATCCTCTCTAGGATCCCTTCCAACACTAACAACCTCAGATATCAAAAGGAAAAAAACAGTCTTATTCATGTTCCATTAGGCTGTGAAAATAACTTCTCCACGTTAGAATTGTAGGTTGTCCTTAAATAAGGCAAAGTTTTCAAGGAAGAATAACTGCTTATTTTTTATGCTGTGGTACAATATTGCTTAAAGGGGCAAGATATGTGACTTTAGGAGTCCTTTAGGGAATCCCTGAATATATTTGTCAAGTAAGAAATAAATAGCTTTAGGGCATTATGTATATACACAGTTGAAAGTGAATTAAAAGTTACCATCACTGGTTGGTCATTTCCTTGTAATTTAATGGCTTTTTAAAATCTTACCTTTGAAAAATATCTTCTGGGAGTCAAAAAGAAAATAGACTTAAAATGTCATTAATTTCATTAACATGTTGCTTTCACAGGTTGGCCACCTGTAGTAATTTGTGGAACAGGAAAGTGCTATGCAAGTGGTCCTAGTTGTACATCTAATTGTATATAAAATTCCTGGAAGTTATAGTTCCAGACCAAGGCAAAATGGAAAGTAAAATGAGGAAACAAAATTAGGTTTTTAGATTTAAAAAATAGATACAAGAAAAAAAATCTATGTCTATTCACATTGAACATGAGCTCCTCAAAGAAAGGACCTAAGTCTTTTTAAAAAAAAAAAAGGCATTATTTTGAGTAACATGTTGTAATTTCCAAGGAAAGGTAAATGTTAGAAAAAGAAGAAAAAGATAATTTGAGTCTCTACTCTTGATTACAGTGCTATGTGCTTCACATATGTTCTCATTTTATTTTCATCCTAATTCTAGAAGGCATTTTTCCCACTTTATACCTAGTTATAGCTTTGTAGATGATAATGTTATAAAATACTAACTGGAAAAAAGTTCTGCTTACTCAAATTTCAAATACTGTCACTTGATATGAAGGCCAGTCATGCAAGGATTGAGATAAAACATAGGAAGAAAAACCTGGGGAGACAGCTGGTCCATGCAGGAATGGAGAAGCAGCTTCTCTGCTGTAGGGAAGATGTTTGGTGCTAGGCAGCCTCTTGTGAGGAATGTGGGTCAAGAGGATCAGAATTTGGACAGGTTGGATTCAGCTCTTGGCTGGGCTTTACACTGTTACCTTGTGTATGTTCTGTAATCTTTCTAAGTTTAGTTTACTAGTTTGTAAAAAAAAGGGGTAATACTTACCCCACGTATATAGAGTATCTAAAAGCACCAAGCAATGGTGCTTGAATTTTCCTTTTTCCTTTTTTAATTTTAACTTTCCCTTGTATCACCACACTGTTTTTAATTATCTGTCAACCTTCAGTTCTTGAGTAGACTGGTTATTTTTTCCAACATTTTATCATGAAAAATTTCAAATATACAGAAAAGTTGAAAGAATTATACAATAAATACCCATATATCTACCATCCAGATTCTACAATTAAATTCCCTACTTGCTCTGTTACGTATGTATTCATATATTCATCTCTCTGTCTATACAGAAGTCAGTCTTATTTTAATGCATTTCAAATTAAGTTGCTGATATCACTATTATTTACTCCTAGACACTCCAGCATGCATACCATTAACTAGAGGTCAGTATTTTTTATGGATTCTGTTTTTTCTTTTGAGGTAAAATTTACCTCAAAGGGTGAAACACATTTACCTTGACTGAACTATTTAGTGAGTTTGACAAATGTAGACACTGTTATAATACAAAAACCTAACAAAGTGTAGAACAGTACCCAGCAAAGTTCTCTCATGCCTCTTTCTAGTAGATTCTTGTCCTCCTTCCTTCTCCCTCACTATTCAGATGTGTTATTTTAACATTAAATAGTAGCTGGCTATTTGTAATGGAGTATACCTAACTGTGTATGGCTTTAAAAATGAGAAGTTCATCTATGCCTATAGATGATCTAGCTTAATACTAAAATATACTAAAACAAGAATTTATGAATTCTTTTGATTGTTTACCCTATTGGTAAAAACAATTGAGCATGCATTCCTAATATATGTAAATTTACTTTAAAATTATATATATATGTACTTTGTACTGCTACGTATATTATAAAATAAACACAAAAAGATGCTAAAAGGAATGATATATGATATAAATATTTTGTTTTAAAATTTTTGTTGGCAAAATATTATTAACAGTAATAGATTAAGTCCATATTTTTAAAAGTCTTAATTTTTAGAATATCCTTTGCCTGCTTCTTTGTGAGTAGATAGATGGTCATAGTTTTTATCTTTTAAAGAGATTTTCTGGAATAGAAATGTCAGCTCAGCCATTTCCTTGTTGTTTGCTTGCTCTTATATTAGTATTATCTTTGTGTGGGACTCCCTTTTTTTTTTAAGCCACTTGTTCATTTGGTTGAGAGCTAGTTCAATTAGAAATAGATATTCCATAATTCTGTTCAATCAGGCACATGCAAATGCCAGTAAATCACAGTATACCCAAAGTGAATAAATATAACCTTCTGAATAAAGGTACTAGTGTCAATTTATATATTAAATATTAGTATAATTTACTTTTTAGCTAAAAGAATAAGAAACTAAAATAGAAACTGTTATGTTTACTCATACCTCCAAAGATCATCTTGTGTATCCCTTAAGATGTGAATGCTCTGCTTATATTACCCCTGCTCTAAAAGATGAAAAAACAATACAAACAAAAAGCCTCAAAACCCTTATGCTTCAACCAAAGGGCTTTTTTAAATTTAAAAACTTTATATGAGAATTCTCAAATATTGCTAGGAGAGTAAATTGATAGTCATTTGAGAAAACTGGCCTGATCTACTAAAATTAAATACATATCTACCTTGTGACCTAGAAGTCTGTTCTAGGCATATACCCAAGAGAAATGAGTGTTTATGTTCACCAGAAGACTTGTACAAGAGTACTCATACATAGCAGCTTTATTCATAATAGAAGATTGGAAACAACCCAAATGTCTATCAACAGGAGAATGAATAAACAAGTTTATAGGATATTCATACAATGGAGTACTACTTGACAATAAAGAGGAACAAATTACTGATGCCCACAAAAACATGATGAATCTTAGAAATATAAGGTTGAGTGAAAAAAGCCAGACACAAGAGAGTCTATTCTGTATGATTCCATTTATATGACATTCACAAACAATACTGATCAGTGGCGTTCAGTTTGCAGAGGGGAATTACTGACTGGGAGAAGGCACTGGAAATGTTCCGTATCTTGATCCAGATGGTGGTTACATGGGCATGTACATATGTAAAAATTTATTAAATTGTACATTTAAGATTTGTATACTATATAAAATGAAAGTTATACCTCAATTTTAAAAACATGCATTTCATAGGAGGTAGGGAGTAGAAGACTCTGTCATGCTTCTACATGGATTGAATTTCACCATTTTTTAGCTTTCTGTGAGTTTTTTTCTCAGTCTTACCCAATTGCATCTCCTTATTCCCTTTTGACTATTTTAGAAACTTCATTTACCACTTTAGAGCATTCTACTTAGTTCTGGTTTCAGCCTGTCTTGTTTGTTTACCTGCATTAGAGTTTTCTCTTCCTTTCATACTAAATCACTACTCATTATGTTTTTTATCTAGCTCTTAACCTCTCACTTGGTAAAACTTAAGAATAAAGCATTTGACCTTACCATTTTATTATGCAGATTGAAAGAGCTGAACTCTTACTGAGCTTTTGTTGAGTACCTACTCTATGTAAAGTACAGAAGTGTAGTTTTTATCATTTTTCTACCAACAGATTAAATTTGTAGCAGTTTTAATACATGATTATAAAGTGTTTCCATATCCTTTATTAATAAAATATTTGTTGGGAATTCTCACTTTTTGATCCATAGCACTTTCAGGGTTTATTTGCATTTGACAATAAGCTACTAGAATATGAGATTTTATTTCTGGAGACCATGCCACATAGTTTGTTTTCAGGAAATCACTCTGGGACTTAAATTCTTTTTAATCTCAATGTAAATGAGATGTTTATAATCTTCATTACTTTGGCCTTAGTCCAAAGAAGTCCATCAGTGATTCAATCCTCAGGTAAAATAACACAGACTCACTCAGCCTTTTCCCTAGGGACTACATTCACTTTGCCAGGGAATTGGTACATTGTCTCATTTTCTTCTGCTTAATCCGGGAGCAGATAGGCAATCTTAAACTCCTCATACCAGTATGTACATTTTCCAGTGCTCCCATTTCAACCAGATGAATCTGTGTTCCTGGCACATTCCCTTTGGAATGCTTTAATGAATTTTGTTCCCCTATGATTTGAAAAATATTATTAATTCTCTGAAGTCGGGTTTCTACTATAAAAGATTGTTCGATTCTTTGGAAAATATGACTTTTTAAAAATGCCTATTAGCATTAGAAAAGCATGGTAGGCTAGTAAATACAGTGAACATAATAGGTGAAGAGCTCAAATATTTTTACTTAGTAATAGAGAAAGTTCTGTATTGGGAAAGTCTCCAGATGTTAGGTCAGAGTCCAATCCACTTGATGGAGTTATTAGCCCACGGCAAAATGTTGTCCCAATCAAACAGTGCTGCTGAAAGCATAGTCAGTGTCCTGTGACCTGTCGGTGGCAAAATACGTACAGAAATTGAGAGTAAGAATATAGAAACTTTAAAACAATTTGATGGAATAGCTTTATGTTTGTGAATCTAATAAAAAAATTGAGGCTTCATTTTGTATGCCTTTTTATTTTTCTAATAATTCATTTTTATTTTATAAAGATGTCATTCTTTAACAAAGTAGAAATTTAAAACAAAACTGGTTCTTCACCACAGGTAGAGTAGAAGTGCTGACTATAAAGAACTTAGAAAGATCAGTAATGGTCCTCACACCTAAAACAATTTGCTCATACTATAAACTAAACTGTTGTCAACTATGTAAAAGAGGGAATGAATTGACCTTCATGTTATAAACATTAATTTATATTATTACAAATAAGATTTATTTATAACAAAAAATTTTTATTACACAAGTAATGTTCATTGTAGAAATATTCATATCTCTATACCTAGTTATAAGCACCATGAATATGCACCTGTATATGTAGGTATATGATTTTTGTAATATATACAGTTTCACAACCTTTTCCCTCACTTAAACACTATATCTTAAATGACTTTGAATGGCAATGAATATATTTCTATAACATCATTTGTAATAGCTATCTGGTAATTTATAGTGTGGACCTATTTATTATATATTATAACCACTTCCTATTACAGAATATTTAGAGTTTTTTTAGTTTTTAACTATGAAGCAAAACTCAGACACATTTGTTTAGCTAAATCATTAGTTATTTCCTCAGGACAAGTTTCTAGAAACTACATTTCTAAGTCAAGAGGCATGTGCACATTTTAGAGCTTTGGATTTGTATTGCCAAATTACCGTCCAGAAAGGTTTTGACTATCTTACATACCTGTTAGAATAAGAGAATACCTGTGTTCTCACATATTCATTAAAAGTAAATGATTCACATTAAAAAAATCTTTGTCGATTTAATAAACACAAATAACTAATTTCTTTAGTTACAAGTTAGGCTGAATATATATATATATCATATGAGGATATATATCAAATCATATATATGTGTCTTGATACAAGTTAGGATAAATATATATGATAACATTCCTATTAGGTAGATATTATCCCCAAAACTCAGCTTAAGAAATTCACCCAAAGTCATGCAGTTAATAATCCCAGACCATTAAGAATGCCACAAAAACATAAGAAATGTGACATTAGATTAGGTAAAAGGACTGAAGAAGCATTTGGCAGCATGTAAGAAGACCATGTATATATATGTGGAACCCACAGATAGCTGTGAAGTGGGCAGTCTTAAATCAGAGAATATTTATTATAGTAGATTATATTATCTTTCTCTATATCTGTTTGAAAGGCCTTTGACACAATGGAGTATATAAACAAATGAGACATTAGTTATACATATGGAGAAAGCAGAGAACCATTAAAAATCAATTGTGAATGAATAGCATAGTGTCAGAAATAGGTTCTAAAACTTTTGTGTGTGAGAACACATACTTCGAACATCAAGTAGGGTACTTATATGAGAGTTACTGGTTCAGTAGAGAGCCTAGAAACCAAATCATAAAAGTGACTTATTAGCCTGTGCAGATTTTTGCCAGTTTACTGCATTCTCAATCCCAATAACAACATTTTCCTATGTTAATTTACTGCCATTCATATAGATAATCTGTCAGCCTGATTAAAATAGAGGATAGAGGTAGTAAATGAATTTTTCTATTAATATCTTCTTGCCTCGATAAGAATTTACTGCAGTTAGTCTGGTAAATAATCATCCATGGTCACAGAGAGCCACACAGAAGTAAAAAATAAAAAAAGAATAAAGTAATTTAATGATTGGTGAGCTCAAGCTTTCACAATGACATCCTCCAGATTTCTAAGGAAGCCCTGTAATGCAGGGAAAGAAAACTAGACCAGGAATTAAAAGACAAGTACCTAATTCCACCACTGTCTTGCTTTGTTAGGTTGGGCATCTTTTACAACCTGTTTGTAAAATAGGGAGGATGATAATTCTTATTCTCTTTCCCTTCTTTTTCCTGGGAATCAAATGTTAAAGTATACATGAAAGAACTTGTTTCCTAATTAAGTTCTGATTAAGTTGCTAAATAATTACCTTCCAGGAACAGAAATAATGCAAGACACCTAGTAAAGTCTCAGTAAATGCTTCTTTGGCTTGGTGGGTGTGTTTTTCAGTAGTTTCTTTGTGGCTTTATAATAGTAAGTTGGCTCTAGACTCTGGGAGTTGTGGGAACTTCTCATTGTTATCCCTCCTTCAGATTCCTGAGTGTGATGGACCATTTCTGGAGTTTCCATAGAGCTTCCGGATTTGGGGGCAAGATAGACTGGACAATGTTGGCATATAAAAGGGGTATATGAATAAACTACTCTTCCCATTTGATCACTGAGATTCATGCTCTGAGCAGATTCTCTAAGTCTATAAGGCTACCCAGAAGTGGAGGTGTCAGCGTAGAAGAGTCAGTGGTAGCAGCAAGGTAGCCTCTATGGGAACTCAATTCTTGATAATATACTAGTAACTTCTCAGTTTCTATTTGTTTAGGATTAGAGTTGTTACAAGTGATAGGTTCAGTAGTAGTTAGCACATATAAAAATGAATTTCACAGAAGATTAAAGAATTTTTATGTAGGCAGGCATGTCAGAAAATAAACTCATAGCTTTAGATGTCTATTTACTTCTTTGACATTGAAGTAGAACTTTATTACTAATAACATCTTTAATTTTGGAGGAAATGCATATTCAGAGGGACTATTATTATAAATTCTCAGTTAATTTTTTTAGAGTTAGCATGTGTTGAATGAATTGAAAATTCCCTCTAGACCTCTGTTTGGCTTCCAAAATGGGACCGTTTTAAAACAAGATATAACTTTTATTAATATCCTTCACTGGACTGCTGCATGAGGATTAAGTAAATAATTTTGCAAAAATATTTAGACCTTGGAAATGAGTAATTGTTGCTGATTGATTCTGTCGCAGTCTATTGGTTTTCAGATTTTTTGGACTATAACCCCCAATAAGAAATAAACATTAATTCCCATTCTATTGTACAAGTGTGTGGGCATACATACACATGCAGCTGTGGTTTGAATATGATTTGTCCCTACCAAAACTCATGTTGAAGTTTGATCCCCAATGTAGCGGTGTTGGGAAATGGGGCCTAGTGAGAGGTATTGGGTCATGAGGGCAGATTTCTTATGAATAGTTTGGAGCTATTCTTGTACTAAGTTGTTGTTCACTGGAGACTGGATTCATTCTCTGGGAATAGATTAGTTCCTTCAAGAGTGGGTTGCTATAAAGCGAGGTTCCTTCTGTTTGCTCCTTAGCAACATGACTGCTTCCTCTTTGACCTTCTCCACCATGTTTTGACCTAGCATGTGGCCCTCATCAGAAGCCAAGCAGATGCTGGTGTCATGCTTCTCACGCTTTCCAGTCTGCAGAACCATGAGCTAAATAAGCCTCTTTTCCTTATCAATTACACAGCCGTAGGTACTCTGTTACAGCAGTACAAAACACTAAGACACGAATACCAGAAAATTTTTTTCACCACATCGTACTTACTATATGTGATACATTCTGATATTTTTATATTCTGTGTAAAATCAGGTAGCAACCTACTAAATCTTTTTCACTACCTACAGTTTGAAAAGCATTGGTATGGTCTTTTAGGCCAAAGGGAACTATATGAGTTGTATGTGTTTATGTGGAACAGAGGTTGGATTTTTATATGATGGTGATTTGTTAACAGTCCTGAGCTTTTTATTCTGCCATAGCCACAGTCTTACATGAAGGTCACATAAATGTAAGAAATTAAAGTGATATTGTATTAGGTTGTTTATCCAGGCCAGTATTTCCCTGATCTCAAAAGGTTAGGTATACAGATCAAACATTTTTTATTCTCATCTTCCTTCTAATCTTTGAACTTCAAATGTATCCACAACTATCTTGAAACTAATTATACTTTTATATATTTATATATATATGCCTTCTTAAGAGTAATAAACTCCATATATTTTCTAACTACCCAGTTATAGAGTATTTTCTTTTCTCTGGTATAGAACACATTTGTGCCCCTTCTCCTGGGAGGCAGTAAGGTGGAAGAGCAAAAGCTTTGTGTGCAGATGAAACCGTTTCTATATATTGCCTCTGTGCCTCAGCAGATGAATGACCTTGGGCAGTTTACCTAATCTCTTAGCTTCTGTGGACTCATCTGTAAAATGGAGACAATAATGCTTTCCTTTCAGGGTCTTTTCAAGGATTATGAATGTAAAAGAATCTGAAGTTTAACAAATGATCGGAAAATGTTAGTTTTCCTCCCCTTCACCCCTTTCCTGTCCTTCTTACTGAGACCCTCTTCCTCTTGTTTGACCCCATCCTTTTCCTCCTTTCATTCAACGTTCAATGCATATTTTTCTGATGTTTGCTATGTTCCAGGCATTAGAGTGCTGGGGTAGGTACTAGGGATAGAGAAGTGACCCAAACAAAGTCTTTTTTCTCACATAATTTAAGCCTTGTACCCTTAACTAGCTGTTTTTCTTCAAACTGGAAATAATCTCTTTTACCTTTCAGGTATTGCTCTCTCTGTTTCCATGGTAGCCAAGCTTCATGAAGAACTGGGACATGATGTCATTCTCTCCCCTCTCCCACTGATCACCATGACCTGCCAAGCCAAAGAACACATTCCACACTTTTGCCTCTGGAATTTAATACTGCATTTAAAAAATTATCTTCCCTTGGCTTCCCACATGTGTTTCTTTTTTTTGAAAGTTTCTTCCACTTCTCTGACAGTGCCTTTGCAGGTGGTTCTTTGGCTTCAGCCTCAATTCTTCAAGATGATATATCTTCCAAACCTCTAGTTCAGGCCCAGATTCACTATTGTGAGCTTTAGATCCAGAAATTCATTTACCTACTAGACAGCTCCATCTAGCTATCCCTCAGATACCACAAATTTATTGTCAAAACTAATCTAGCTGTCCTACCCCACCCAAATATTCATCTCTTAAAGGCTTACTATCCAATCAGTCACCCCAAAATACTAAGACCTCCAGTCATCTTAGATGTTCTTTTTACTTTATCTTCCATATCTTGAGTACCTTATGATGTCATGATGGGCTCTACAAATGGAGGCCTGTTGGTATTAATAGTTCTGATAGAGAAAAGTGGTATGAGATTTGATTTATGAAGCTCAGGGCAATGTAAGGATGCTAAACTTGAATCTGAGGAATATTTATGTTGTAAACAGGATATATTAATAATTTCAGCAGAACAGTATGAAATTAAATTAATATTGGAATTTTATTGGTATCAATTTTATTTCTATTTAGTATTTAGATTTTATCTTGGTTTTATAGTGTGTGGTTCTAACAGTACATTAACAAGAGGACTTTATACTTATTGTTATATTTGTACATATTTCAGAACCTATAGAACCTGCATATATCCATACCACATTTTGTTTATCTTTTCATCAGTTGATGGGTATTGCTACTTTGGGTTGTTATGAATAATGCTGCAGTAAACATTCCTAAACAAGTTTTTAAGTGGACTTAGGTTTTCAGTTGTCTTGGGTATATGCATAGGAATAGAATTGCTGAGTTATGCTAATTCTATGTTTAACCATTTGAAGAATTGCCAGACTCATTTTTTCTTATGAATATTTAGAATTTTATTAAACTGTTTTTTTTAAATTTCAGAATATTACAGGGGTACAAATGTTTAGGTTACATATATTGCCCTTGTACCACCCAAGTCAGAACTACACATGTGCCCATCCCCCAGACAGTGTACACCATAACCATTAGGTGTGAATATTCCCATCCACTCCTTTCTCCTCCCACCTGCCTGACACCATATGAATGTTACTTCCATATGTACACATAAGTGTTAATCAATCATTACCAATTTGATGGTGAGTATATGTGGTGCTTGTTTTTCCATTCTGGTGATACTTCACTTCAGAGAATGGGCTCCAGCTCCATCCATAATACAAGAGGTGTTAGTTCACCATTGTTTTTTGTGGCTGAGAAGTACTCCATGGTATACATATACCACATTTTATTAATCCACTCATTACTGATGAGCACTTGGGTTGTTTCCACATCTTTTCAACTGTGAATTGTGCTGCTATAAACATTTGAATGCAGATGTCTTTTTTCCTTAGGGTAGATGCCCAGTAGTGGAATTGCTGGATCAAATGGTAGTTCTACTTTTAGTTCTTTGAAGTATCTCCATATTACTTTCCATAGAGGTTGTACTAGTTTGCAGTCCTTCCAGCAGTGTATGAGTGTTCCTATCTCTCCACATCCACATCAACATTTGTTTTTTTGGGGGACTTTTTGGTAAAAGCCATTCTCACTAGTGTTAAGTGATATCTCATTGTGGTTTTGATTTGCATTTCCCTGATGATAAGAGATGTTGAACATTTTTTCATATGTTTATTGGCCTGTCTTCTTTTGAAAAGTTTCTGTTCATGTCCCTTGCCCACTTTTTAATGTGGTTGTTTGATTTTTTCTTGATGATTTTCCTGAGTTCTATATAGATTCTACTTATCAGCCCTTTATCAGCTGTGTAGCATGCAAATATTTTCTCCCATTCTGTAGGTTGTCTGTTCACTCTAATGATAGTTTTTTTGGCCATGCAGAAGCTTTTTAATTTGATAAGGTCCCATTTATTTATTTTTGTTGTTTCTATGATTGCTTTTGGAGTCTTCTTCATAAATTCTTTGCCTAGGCCGATGTCTGTAAGAGTTTTTCCCATGTTTTCTTCTAGAATTCTTGAATTCATGAAATTCTAGAATTTCATGTCTTAGGTTTAACTGTGTTATCCATTATGAGTTGATATTTGTGAGAGGTGCAGAATCCTTTTTCAGTCTTCAACATGGGGCTATCCAATTTTTTTAGCACCATTTATTGAATAGGGATTCTTTTCCCCAGTGTATGTTTTTGTCTGCTTTGTCAAAAGATCAGATGGCTATATGAGGATGGTTTTATATCTAGGTTCTCAGTCTTGTTCCACTGGTCTATGTCTCTGTTCCTGTGCCAGTACCATGCTATTTCAGTTACCACAGCCTTGTAGTATAGCTTGAAGTCTGGTAAATTGATGCCTCCCAAGTTGTTCTTTTTGCTTAAGGTTGCTTTAGCTGTTTGGGGTCTGTTCCATATGAAGCGTAGAATTATTTTTTCTAGATCTGTGAAAAATGATGTTGGCATCTTAATAAGGATTGCATTAAATCTGTAGATCGCTTTGGGTAGTGTAGACATTTTAACAATGTTGATTCTGCCAGTCCATGAGCATGATATGGTTTTCCATCTGTTTACGTCCTCTGCTATTTCCTTCCTCGGTGTTTTGTAATTCTCCCTGTAGAGGTTTTTCACCTCCTTAAATATATTCCTAGGTATTTTATTTTCTTTGTTACTATTGTGAAAGGTACTGATCTTTGATTTGGTTCTCAGTTTCACTGTTAATGGCGTATATGAACACTACTGATTTGTATACATTGATTTTGTAACCTGAGACTTTGCTGAACTTATTTATCAATTCCAGTAGTCTTTTCACAGAATCTTTGGGGTTTTCTAGATATAAGATTATATCATCAGCAAAGAGCAATAGTTTGACCTCTTCTGCCCCGATTTGGATACCCTTGGTTTCCTTCTCTTGCCTGATTGATCTGGCTAGGACTTTCAGTACTATGTTGAATAGAAGTGATGATAGAGGGCAACCTTGTCTGGTTCCAGTTCTAAACTGGGTTGCTTTCAGTTTTTCCCCTGTTCAGTATGATGTTGCCTGTGGGTTTGTCATATATGACTTTTATCGTTTTGAGGTAAGTCCCATCTATGCCTGTTTTAAGAGTTCTTACCATAAAAGGGTGCTGAATTTTGTCAAATGCTTTTTCTGCATATATTGAGAGGATCATATGATCTTCGTTTTTGCTTCTGTTTATGTCGTGAATTACATATATAGATTTGCATATGTTGAACCATCCCTGCATCTCTGGGATGAAGCCCATTTGGTTGTGATGGATTATTTTTTTGATGAACAGCTGAATTTCATTTGCTAGGATTTTTGCATCTGTATTCATAAAGAATATTGATCTGTAGTTTTCTTTTTTTGTTGAGTCCTTTCACGGTTTTGGTATCGGGGTGATGTTGGCTTCATAAAATGTGTTAGGGAGGATTCCTTCCTTCTCAGTGTTGTGGAATAATTTCTGTAGGATAGTCACGAGTTCTTCTTTGTAAGTTTGGTAGAATTCAGATGTGAAACCATCTGGTCTGGGACTTTTTTTTATTTAGGAACGTTTTTTATTGCTGCTTTAATTTTGTTACTTGATATTGGTCTGTTTAGGGGTTCTGTTTCTTCCTGATTGAGCTTAGGGAAGCTGTGTGTTTCTAAGAATTTGTCCATTTCCTCCACATTTTCATGTTTATGTGCATAGAGATTTTTATAGTATTCATACATGATATTTGTATTTCCATACTATCAGTTGTAATTTCTCCTTTTTCATTCCTGAGTTTTCATTCCTGAGTCCTTTCTTTCCTGTTCCTGGTTAATCTATCAAGAGGGGTGTCAATTTTGTTTATCTTTTCAAAGAACCAGGTTTTTGTTTCATTAATCTTTTGAATAGTTCTTTTGTTATCAATTTCATTTACTTCTGCTCTGATCTTGGTTATTTCTTTACTTCTGCTGGGTTTGGGATTGGTTTGCTCTTCTTTTTCTAGTTCTTTGAGTCAATTCATTAGATTGTTGATGTGTGATCTTTCTATCTTTTGGATGTAGGCATTTAAGGCTATGAATTTTCCTCTCAGGACTGCTTTAGCTGTCTCCTACAGATTTTGATAACTTGTATTCCCTTTATCATTTAGTTCAAAAAATCTTTTGATTTCCATCTTAATTTCCTCTTTCACCCAGTGATCGTTCAGCAGTAGGTTGTTTAGTTTCTATTACTTTGTGTAGAGAAGAGTGTTTCTATTGGAATTTATTTCTAATTTTATTCCACTGTGGTCTAAGAAGATACATGGTATAATTTCGGGGTGGGGGGTGGGGATTAATTTGTTGAGACATGTTTTGTGGCCTAGGATGTGGTCAGTCTTAGAGACTGTCTCATGAGCTGTTAAGAAGAATGTATATTCAGTGGTTTCAGGGTCGAAAGTTCTGTAAATATCTGGTAGGCCCATTTGATCTAGAGTTCTGTTTAAGTCCATTGTTTGTTTATTTTCTGTTTGGAAGATCTGTCCTGTTCTGTCAGAAGGGTGTTAAAGTCCTCAGCTATTATAGTGCTGTTGTTTATCATTTTGTTTAGATCAAGTAAGATTTGCTTTATGAATATGGGCACACCTGTGTTGGGTGTGTAAATATTTAGAATTGTTATGTCTTCTTATTGAGTTGTTCCCTTTACCATTATATAATGACCATTTTTCTCTTTCATTGCTTTTGTTGATTTGAAGACTAAGTTATCTGATATGAGAATTGCTACACAAGCTTTCTTTTGGTTTCTCTTTGCATGGAATATCTTTTTCCATTCCTCCCCCTTGAGTCTGAATGCATCCTTGTGGTTTAGATGTGTTTCCTGAAGACAGCAGATACTTGGCTTATGTATATTTATCCATTCCAGCAGCCTGTGTCTCTTCAGTGGGCAGTTTAAGCCATTCACATTTATTGAAAGAATTGTTAAATGGAGTGGATTTCTGTTCATCCTGTTGAGTAGAATTTTGTTGCTTTGTTTTATGTCTTGAGCTGTTGTGGTATTCTTGTGTTTGACCTTTAGCTTTTGGATGATTTTACACTGTTGAGTGTCTATTATGCTGATCCGTGTGTCACACAGTTCTGAGTACTTCTTGCAGGGCAGGTCGTGTTTTGACAGATTTCCTTAGTGTTTTCTTGTCTGAAAAAGACTTTATTTCCCCCTAATATATGAAGCTTAATTTTGTGGGATACAAAATTCTAGGCTGGACATTATTCTGTTTGAGAAGACTGAGAATGGGGCCCCAGTCCCGTCTAGCTTGTAAGGTCTCCGTTGAGAAGTCTGCAGTTAGTCTGATTGGTTTTCCTTTGTAAGTTACCTGCTGCTTTTGCTTTACAGCTGGTAGGAGGGCTTCCTTCATGTTTACTTTGGCCAGTCTGATGACTATGTGTCGTGGTATTTATACTGTTTGCAGTGAATCTCCCAGGAGTCCTTTGAGCTTCTTGTACCTGGATATCCAGATTTGTAGCAAAGCCAGGGAAATTTTCCTCAATTATTCCCTCTAACAGATTATCCAACCTTTGTGTATTTTCTTCTTCACCCTCAGCGATGCCTGTGATTCTTATGTTAGGCCTCTTCACATAATTCATTTTTCTTGTAGGCTTTGCTCTTTTCTCTTCTCTGCTCTATCTCTGTGACTGACTTGTTGAATTGTAGGGTATTGTCTTCAAGCCCTGAGATTCTTTCTTCTGTTTTATCTAACCTATTCTTAAGGCTTTCCACTGTGTTTTGTAATTCCGTGAATGAATTTTTCATTTCTAGATGTTCTGTTTGATTTTTCTTTAATGTTTCAGTTTCTTTAGTGAATTTTTCATTCATTTCCTGGATTTTTTTTGGTGGTTTCTTTGTGTTGGGTTTCCATTGTATCTTGCATTTCATTGAGTTTCCTTACAATCCATGTTTGAAATTCTTCATCTGTCATTTTAATGTTCTGATTTTGGTTGGTATCCATTGCTAGAGAGCTGGTGTTCGTTTTTGGGGTGTCCTTTTGCTTTGATTCTTCATACTTCTGGAGTTCTTTTGCTAATTTCCTTCCCATCTGGAGCAGCTGATGGTGCTTCTCTTTGGATTTTATTTGTTTCTTTCTTTCTTTCTTTTTTAGAATTGCCAGACTGTTTTCAAAGCAGCTACACCATTTTATGTTCCCAATAGCCTAATTGCCCTGGCTAGAACCTCTAATACAATTTTGAATAGAAGTGATAAGAGTGGACATCCTTGTCTTGTTCCTGATCTTAAGGAAAAACTTTCAGTCTTTTACAATTAAATATGATGTTAGCTGTAGGTTTTTCATAGATGTCTTTTATTAGGTTGAGGATGTTTTCTTCTATTCCTAGTTTGTTGAGTTTTTTAAATCACAAAAGGGTGTTGGATTTTGTTAAATGCTTTCCCTATATGTGATTTTTTTCCTTGGTTCTGTTAATATGCTGTATTGCATTGATTGATTTTCACATGTTAAACCAACCTTATATTCCTGAGAATAGAGCCTCTTGGTCTTGGTGGGTGTATAATCCTTTTTATAAGTTGCTAGATTTGGTTTGCTGAGATTTTTTTATTAAAGATTTTCAGATCTGTAGTCATAATGTATATTGGTCTATATGTTTTTTTCCTTGCTATGTCTTTATCTGGTTTTGGTATCGGGATAATACTGGCCTCAAAAAATGAGTTGAAAAGTATTCCCTCCTGTAATATTTTTTTAAATGGTTTGTGAAGGATTGGTCTTAATTATTCTTTAAATGTTTGATATAATTCACCAGTGAAGCCATCTGATCCTGGGCTTTTCTTTGTGGGTAGTTTTTGGATTACTTGTGGTGGTTTTTTGTTTGCTAATTCAGTCACTTGTTATAGTTCTCCTTGGATTTTCTGTTTCTTCTTCAGTCAGTTTCAGTAGTTTGTGCCTTTCTAGGAATTTGTTCATTTCATCTAGGTGATCTAATTTGTTGGCATACAACTGTTCATAGTATTCCCTTATCATCTTTTTTATTTCTGTTAAGTAGTAGTGTTTCCCTTTTTAATTCCTGATTTTAGTAATTTTAATCTTCTCTTTTTTGGGCGGTCAGTCTAGCTCATAGTTTGTCAATTTTCTTGATCTTTTCAAAGAACTAACTTTTGGTTTCATTGATTCCTCTATTTTTCTTTTCTCTATTTATTTACATTCTAAACTTTATTCTT
This sequence comes from Cheirogaleus medius, assembly GCA_008086735.1. NCBI lineage: Eukaryota > Metazoa > Chordata > Mammalia > Primates > Cheirogaleidae > Cheirogaleus > Cheirogaleus medius. The sequence goes on from VBSM01002223.1 coordinate 2,576,716, forward strand.
TCCTTCCTTCTATTTGTTGTAAATAGTTTATTATTCTTTGTTGTTTCTTAAGGTAGAAGTTTAGGGGGTTTTTTTTGTGGTCCATTTTCTTTTTTGATATAGATGTTTACAGCTGTAAATGTCCCTTTAAGCACTGCTTTCACTGTATCCCTAAATTCTGATATGTTGTGTTTTGGTTTTCATCCATCTATGGATAGATGGATGAAATATCTAAAATATCTAGGTAAATATCTAGGTATTTTCTAATTTCCCTTGTGATTTCTTCTTTGCCAATTAGTTATTTAGGAGCATGCTGTTTAATTTCTACATATTTGTGACTTTCTCAAATTTCTATTATTGATTTCTAATTTCATTCTCTTGTGGTCAGAGAACATACTTTAAATTTATTGAACCATGTTTTATGACCTAACATAAGGTCTATCCTGGAGAACATTTCATGTGTACCTCAGAAGATTATGTATTCTGCTGTTGGGTGGAAGTCTTCTATAGAAGTCTGTTAGGTCTAGTTGGTTATAGTGTTGTCTATCTTCTGTTTCCTTTTTAGTCTTCTAACTGTTCTATACATTATTGAAAATGAGATATTGAAATCTCCACCTATGATTCTTGAATTGTCTATTCTTCCTTCAATTCTGTCAGTTATAATTTCATATACAGTTAAAATTTTTTAATTGTGGTAAAATACACATAATAAAATATACCATCTTAACCATTTTTAAGTTTATAATTTAATGATATTAAATACATTGTTTTGTAACCATCATCACCACCAGAACTCTTTTCATCTTGTAAATCTAAAACCCTGTACCCATTAAATAATAACTCTCCATTCCCGACTCTCCTCTCTCCCATTCCCCCCACCACCCTGGTCTCTGGCAACCATCATTCTACCTTTTGTTTCTATGAATTTGGCTACTCTAGGTACCTCATATAAATGGAATTACATAGTATATGTCCTTTTGTGTCTGGCTTATTTGACACAACATAACGTCCTCCAGGTTCATCCATGTTTGTAGCATGTGTCAGAATTTCCTTCCTTTTTAAGACTGAATAATATTCCATTGTATGTATATACCACATTTTATTTATCCATTCATTGATGGACACCTGAGTTTTTTCCTCCTTTTAGTCACTGTGAATGATGTTTTTATGAACACGAGTGTACAAATATCTCTTTGAGAACCTGCTTTCGATTCTTTGGAGTATGTAGCCAGAAGTGGAATTGCTGGTTCATACGGTAATTCTGTTTTTAGTATATTTTGAGGAAACACTATACTGTTTCCCGTAGGGACTTTACCATTTTACATTCCCACCAACAATACTAAGTGTTCCAGTTTCTCTACTTCCTCACCAACACTTATTTTGGTTTTTTGCTAGTAGCTATCCTAATGGGTATGAGGCAATATCTCATTGCGGTTTTGATTCATGTTTCCCTAAACTCATTACCCTAAACTACTCAAGTCGAGATGTCGAGCATCTATTCAAATGCTTATTGGCCATCTGTATATCTTCTTTAGAACAATGTCTATTTAAGTCGTTTGCCTTTTTTTTTCTTTTCTTTGTTTTTTTTTTTTTTTTTTTTTTTT
>VBSM01002223.1:2578398-2593551 GCA_008086735.1 Cheirogaleus medius
CACCTGGCCAATTTTATTTCTTTTCGAAATGGGATCTTGGTATATTGCCCAGGCTGTTCTCAAACAATCCTCCCACCTTAGCCTCCCAGAGTGCTAGGATTATAGAAGTGAGCCACTGCACCTGGCCCCATTTTTTAATTGGGTTGTTTATTTTTTATTATTGTGGAGTTGTAGAAGTTATTTATATATTCTGGATATTAACTCCTTGCATGATTTGCAAATAATTTTTCCTGTGGCCTGGGTTCACTTTTTACTCTGTTGATTGTTGTGTTCATTATAATTTATTTAAATAAGCAAAGAGCAGTACTCTGAAGAGGTGTCCCAGAACAATGAGTTTTTATGAAAGTCTCTATGTGGGGAAGACAGGAGCAATGAAATGAGGTCGTGTAGGGACATTGTGATGTTACTAGATACATGGAATGGAATAAGAGAGGAAGTTACTGAAAGATGAAAACATCAGGCTGAAGATGAACTTCACAAGTTTGCCCAGGCCTGCCCTTAAACTAGGCAATTGGGTAGGGTTGAGAACAAGGAAAACAAGAGAGTGTTCAGAAAATGTCCATGAGTGATTATTTAAATGATTAAATCAGTTGTTGTATGTATAAGGTGGACAAGATGGATTGGCTGAGCTGCTATGTTTATTTGTCAAAAGCAAGCATAGCTTAAGACTCAAAATAGGCATAGCTTAAAACTTAAGACATCATTTTATGCCTAGAATTTTTCAAATTTTCATGTGATGAATTTCATCTCTGAGACAAACTGAAGGCTACAATTTCTGAGAAAATTATCCAAAAAGTGCTGTCTTTTCTGAACATTTTTGTTCCAAGAACCAAGTCTTAACCTCTACTTACAGAAGTACTACAATTGGCTCATTGTGCTTTTTTTCTTCCCATCAAAAAATAACAGTTTCCTAATCAGTGTACTCAACTATTGTCTGCTCTCTTAACTCTGGCATATATTGGTGTTTACTTTCTATTATTAAATATTTGTTTAGCCACACTGTCAGGAACACTTGTATATCAAAGTTTTTTGGCTTTGTTTTTTTCTTTCTTTCTGTTTAATTATGAATTGGCAATTTCTGCAAAAAGACAAGACTATCTTATCATCTTCATACTCAAAAAGAGATAAATTACAATAGGATGCATTTAATAGATAACAGATGGTTCTAAATCCTTAGAATGTTATTAATACTACTAAGGTTAAATTTTTGAAGCATTTGTTGGATTATTGTACTTGTGCTTTGTTCAGTGATCTTTGCGTTTTGTCTGGTATCAGTCTAGGGCATATGCCGTAGTATAACAAACACAATCAATGTTACTGAAAATAAATTAGCTAAATAAAAAATAGACTTTAAGGAACATACCCAGAAAGCAAAAGAAATTGCTAGAGACAAATATAAGGGAAGAGATGATAATTAAACATCAATTATCTTTCAGACAGAGTCAGCCCGCTAATAACTGAATTCTAGAAGAAGACAGGGCAGACAGTTCAAAATTATCAGAGGTATAATAAGAAAAAATGTTCTAGACCTTAATAAAAGAAAGACCTAAGGTTGGAGATAGATAAGGCTTATCACATATTAGATCCCAAGCCATATTTTGGTTAAAGTCTTAAACTTAGAATTCTGTATGTTTTTAATCAAGAATCAGGATAAACAGTATTAGCTTGTTGAGATTCACAGTGAGCTGTGTTAGTATTTTGATTGGATTTGAATTATATCTATGGGATTAGTATGGGAAGAATTGACATCTTACAATATTGACACTTGTAATCCACGAATGTGGTTTATTTCTCCATTTATTTAGGCCTTCTTAAATGTTTTAAAATCGTTTTATAATTTTCTGTACATCTATTTTTAGATGTTTTCTGAGGTATCATACTTTTTGCCAGTGTTATAAATAGGTATGTGATTATGTTTTCTTTTTGTTTCTGTTCTTTAAAATGTGTATAGAAGAGCAGTCAGCCAAAACAAGACATTTTTGAACAAAAAAAATAAGGTGGTGGAACATGTCCTACCAGATATCAAAACATAGAATTGTTCAAATAGTAATTAATAGTAAGTTAAGACAATGTTTGGCTCAGAGAGAGATGTATTAACCAGTACAGCAGAACGTGGACTTAGAAACTGGCCCACAGATACATGGAACACATAATATGTGACATGGATGGCATTACAGATCGGGAGTGGCAGGGGAGAAACTATTTTAAAATAATACTGGCATGATTAGTTAGCCATATGGATAAAATTCCATATGGATTAACTATCAATACCTCTCTCAAGTTAGATCACTACTAAATATCATATACAAATCATTTTTGCATAGTATGAAAAGCTTTTAGGGCATATGGGAACATCATGGAGGAATTTCCTGACAAGACACCGAAAGGACTAGCCATGAAAGGAAAGACCGAGTACATTAAAACCAAGTGCTTCTGTTCAATAAAAAATTCTATAATGAAATTTAAAAGGCACAAACTGGGAGAAGATGCTTGCCACACATAGAACCAATAAAGCTTTAGTATACAGAATGAATCAATAAGAAAAAGACAAATAGCCCAGTGGAAAAATGGGCAAAAAGACATGAACAACCATTTCATACAAAAAATACATAAGGCCCATAAATATATGAAAAGATGCTCAACCTTATAAGTAACCAGGAAAACGCAAATTAATGTCACTGTGAGCCCGCCAAAAGTTAAGAGTTTTGCCAGTATCATAAGTTGAAGAGGATATGGATCAGCAGAAACTCTTACTACTGAAGCAGTATGTATTGGTCCAGCTACTTGGAAAACAATTTAACTTTTTATGGTGAAGTTGAATTTTACATACTTTCTGACTCAGCATCTCTAGAGAAACTTACCCACATACTAGAAGATGTATAAAAGAATGTTCACAGAAATCATAATGATGAAAAAACTTGAAAATAACACAGGTTTTTTGATGGAGTATGGAAAATTAAATTGTGGTATGTTGACATAACAGGATATTATACTTATTAAAAGTGAATGAACTACTGGTATACATTGGTTGCTTTCAATGTAGTTAATCAAGCAGCTTTGCAATCATCAGTGTCAAAAAATAATAAAGCAGCATTTATTCATTCTTTTAAAAAAACTTTACCAAATTACTGATGACACTGTGTGTGCCAGACACTGTTCTGAGTGCTAGGGATTTAAGAGTGAACAAGATAGACAAGTTTTCTGGCCTCATGAAGCATTCATTTTATGTTGAGAGGAGAAGAGATGAATAAGTAAGTACCAAAAGTAATATGCAATTTAGTGTAGCCGTAAGAGCTGTGGAAAAACAGTGAAGCGAAGTAAGAGAATAGCACATGAAGTGATTGTGTGTGTGTGTGTGTGTGTGTGTGTTTCTACACAGTCAAGAAAGACCATTCTGAAAAGATGACGTTTCAGCAGAACTGAATGTTCTGTGGAAGGGAGCTGTACAACTATCTGAGGAAAAAGTGTAAATGAGCTTGGCATGTTCAAGAGAAGAGCAAGAAGGCAAGTGAGGCTCATAGAGAATGAACTAGGACTGGAGGAGAGGGGCAGGAGATGAGTTCAAGGAGATAGGCAAAAACCATATCATTTTTAGGGACTGACAGTTTTATTAATAAGTTTAGAATTTTTAAAGCATGATGGAAAGTCATTGGAGAGTTTTGAGCAGAGGAATGACATGATCTGTTTTATGTTTAGGGACTGAAAAATTGATTGTTGGGGGCAGAGGCAGGGGTAGGGCAGGGGGAAGTACATTCAAAGGGCCCAGTTGGATGTCTCTTATAGAAGTTTAGTCATTAGATGACAGTGAAATAGAAAGGGATGGGGTGGGGCGGGAGAGGGTAGTTGCAGTGGATGAAGAAAGAAGTGGTTAGTTTAGTGATACATTTTGAGGGTATAATCGAAAGGACTTAATGATGGGGATATGTCTGTAAGGGAGAGGCATAAATCAATAATGACTTCCAGGTTTCTGGTAGGAGCAGCTGGATGGATGGTGATGCCATTTACTCACAGGAGAATCCTGAAGGATAAGCAAGTTAGGCCATCAAATTAAGGGTTTGTTTTTGGAACTCTTAAATTTTAAATGCCGATGAGACACCCCAGTATGTGAGTCTGAAGCTCAGAAAGAGGTCTGGAATTTGGAGGTAGCAATATAAACTCACCAACATAAGATGGCATTAAAACTGTAGAATTGGATGGTATCACCAAGGGATTAAGTGTAGGTAGAGAAGAAAGGAGGAGCTGTGAAAGGAGAGTCATGAGAAGTGGATGATAAGATAGGAAAAAAAAAACACCCCCACACACACACCCCAGGAGACGATAGTGTCTGGAACTCAAGAGAAGAAATGTTTCAATGGACGTAAGATATAATAGAAAAATATATATGCAATGGAAATTATACATATCTGATTAATATGGTACAAATGAGTAATAAAAAGACAACTCTGTAGAGAAATGCAAAAATGATATGAATAGGGAGTTCACTGAAAGGCAAATCCTAATGGCCAGTAAACCTATGAAAATATGCTTAACCTTACCATTAATCAGGGAAATGCAAATTTAAAAGAGCAATAATACCCAATTCTGCCAAAGATCGGGAGGGTGGTCATTTTCATACCTTGGTGGAAATGTGAATTATTACAGCCTTTTCTGAATGCAGTCTGGTAATATCTATTAAAGTGAAAACTACCATTAATCTATGATCCAGCAGTCTCACTCCTAGAAATCTATCTAATGGAAATAGAGGCAGCAGTGCATAAAAATGTAAGTACGTTTACTGCAGCCTTTTTTTAAGGGCAAAAACACTGAGAACAAGGTAAATGCCTATCCCTCAGGAAAAGGTTAAATTACAGGCTAGCCAACCACTATTATAATGCAGCCATTAAAAAAACAAATTAATTCTATCTGTGCATTGACTTCAAGGACTTTTCGTGATTCTGTGTGTGTGTGTGTGTGTGTGTGTGCGTGTGAAAGAGAGAGAGAGGTGTGTGTGTGCATGTATAAGAGAGAGAAAGAGACAAGTCCCCATCACCCCCCCAAAAAAACCTCTGTATAATTTGTATATGATTATATGGGCATGGAAAAAAGCATACTTTGTTATAAATAGTGATTACCTGGGGATGAGTAAGTCTGGGAAGGGAGGATATGGAGGTATTTTCTATTTAAGAAGAAAAAGGATATCTATGATAAAAACAGTTTCTGTGACATAACCCATTTATGTAAAATATATGTGCATATATATATATAAGACATGAAAAAATAGTCACCAAAATAATAATCCTAACATATAATTAATTTTTGAAATAAAATGCTAAATGGAGGCTGGACATGGTGGCTCACACCTGTAGTCCTAGCACTTTGGAAGGCCGAGGTGGCAGGATCATTTGAACCCAGGAGTTCAAGGCTGCAGTAAGCTATGATCACACCATTGCACTCTACCTTAGGTAACAGAGCAAGACTCTGTCTCCAAAAAATAATAATAAATAAAATAAAATGCTAAATTGGGATATACTGATCAGTATTTTTTTCTCCTTTCAATGCTGATTTAGACAGAGAATCTTGATATTGATCAGATAAATTCATTTTACAGATAGAATAACAATAATTTTGAAATAAATTTACAGGATTATTATTTTATGCTCTTCACTAACTTCTGTTTCAACATGCATTTTCTTTTGCTATTTTAGCTTTCACTCTTTATCCAATAGTTTTGAGTATAAACTAAATAATATGAGATTAGGAATAAAAATTAGAACAGGTTAATGGTCAAATCCACAAGCAGCTAGCAGTGTTCAGTTGAGTGACAAACCTAACTGAATATCTGAATCGTGAGCACACTTATCTCTTATCTATTATTGCTGCACATAATTGTTTAGTAGGCACCAAGAGGCTCTCATGCTGTTCAGTTTTACAGAGAAAGTATTTAAATTATTGTATTTATTGGTTTTTAAATTGAAATGGAAGTATACATCATGACTATCATTAATGATTTGAGCTTCTCAGAGCACCTTGGGAACCTGTGGGTTTGCTAACTACTATTTATAGAATGTTAGGTCTAGCCTAGCTGATTTTCTCCGCAGTCTTGTCTGATGCATGACTTGGTGCTCATCTTGACTTGTCCCTACCTTTGCTCTTCTCCCTGTAATTTAGCTACTGTGCTTTCTTTCCTTATTTTACTCCATTAAAGCTTTATTTTGCCTCTACTCTTTGTTCAAACCCATTCTGTGACTCTAGTTTTGCTCCTGTTTCCTTGGATAAGGTTCTCTAACTATTCTGGTCACACTCTGCTTTAAAAAAAAAAAAAAGTCCTCAAATCAGTTCTAGTCACAAAAGCAGACTAAGTTCAATAATTAATATGGTCAATTCTGTATAGTGATTAAAAACTTCAAACTTTATCTAAAGCCAGAGTTTCTCCCTTCCAAAGAAGCATATACCTTCTGAATGCTGACCTCACCTGACCTGAATGCTGACAGTAGGGAAGAGGAGTCAACTAATTTTTCTGCCCCTACCTAATATGTTGATCCCTCTTCCAACATTCTCCTAACCACATTCTTAAGCCCTCTAGGGTTGAGGTGGAGTAGAATGGCAGGAAAGTTCTTACTTGAGTAAGAATTGTTGTAGGCTAGTGTAGATGCTGTCTGGACTTGGCAACTGTTTAGAGCTGATTCTTTTGCTCATGAACTCTTTTTATAGTTTCTTCAGAGCTATCCCATATTAATTATATTTTGCTGTATAATAAATTGCTCCAAAACATAAGACTTAGAACAACACACATTTATTATTTCACATTTTCTGTGGTTCTGGAATCCAGTCATGGTTTACCTGGATCTTCTGACTCCAGGTCTCACAAAGGCACAGTCATCTAAAGACTTGACTAAAGGATGGATCCACCTTCAAGTTCATTTAGGTAGTTGTTGGCAGGATCCAGCTCCTCATGTTTGTTAGCCCAAGGGCCCCATTTCATCATGGGGTGTTGGCCAGAGCCTGCCCTCAGTGCCATGTGGGCTTCATAGAATAACTCACAACATGGCAACTGGCTTCCTCAGAGCACACAAGTGAGAGAGAAGAGTCAGCAAGAGAGAAGTAAATAGTTCTTTGTAACCTACCCTTAGAGGTGACATACAATCACTTTGTCATGTTCCACTCAGTAGCAGTAAATAACTAGGTGCAGCCCACACTCAGGGAGAGGGGATTTTACACAAGGCCATGAACACCAGGAATGGAGGTCACTGGGAGCTGTTTTAGAAACAGCTTACCACTCCCACCACCAGCATTCCTGGGGTTATCTCATCTTTACTTCCCTTGATTCAGGCAAATGCATCTCTTTCTTAGTGGTCACTTTTTAACTCCCTTTTTCCAGGACATCTCATGGTACATTTTCAGCTTTTTTCTGCTATGGTCCCCTTACCTACAGGTGGCCTCTGAGACAGTATTTAAGACAGACCCACACTGGCTAGTGGTCCATGAAGATTTGTAGTCTTTACTACAAGAAACTGGAAGTACAAGCCAATCCCAGTGTAGTCACCACCCGTTTTACCCTGCCATCAGAGCAACTCACCAGAAAGTCTTGTGTTCTTTCAAGATTTCTCAGGCTTGAGTCAAACACTAGCCTTCTGTGACTCCCAAGCTCTAGAAGACATATGTTAAGCTGTCCAGGTAGTCTTGTTAAAGCTTCTTTCCACAGGTCGAGGTCCCTGGGGAAAGAGGAGCTGTTTACCCATAGCATATACATTGCTTTTTCTAAAAATTCTCTGACAATAACTGCCAGCTCTTCTCTTGGCCATCTCCAACCTTTTTGTTGTTTATGCTAGAGCTAAAGTTTACAGGGATCTTGACCACATTCTTTGCAAGTCTGGCATGGTGGTTACTCACCTCTTATTGGAATGTATTATCTGTTGTCTTGGGTCTTTATCTGAAACACTCGAGTAATTCCATAATGACATCCTGTTATTGAGGAAAGATTAATAAAGAATGGGAAAGGGAAAGGAAGAGGAAAGAACTAAATACCTTATCTTATTTCAGATTAGTACAAATAGTCTATAATATTAATTATATCATTAATATTATAATATGTAAATGTTGGTTTTAAAGTGTTTTTGAAATATTTGGAGTCCTTGTAGAATTAAAAATGAGGTATTTGAGTTATAATTCATAGAATAAAGGTATACATAGAGAGAGAAAACGGGCATAAAAAGCCAGAACATCATATTACAAGCATAAATGGTCTTGATTTGGACTGATAAATAAAATCCAACAATATAATGCTTACACTGACCTAACACAGATAATAGAAGGTAAAAATTATCCCCAAATTGGAAAGATCAATTTATCATAGTTGAGTAAAACAAACAGAGATGGCAGTATTTATGTTAGACAAAATAGAATTTAAGGGAAAAGAGCAGGCTGGGTGCGGTGGCTCACGCCTGTAATCCTAGCACTCTGGGAGGCCAAGGCAGGTGGATCGTTTGAGCTCAGGAGTTCAAGACCAGCCTGAGCAAGAGCGAGACCCCATCTCTACTAAAAAGAGAAATAAATTACTTGGACAGCTAAAAATATATAGAAAAAAATTAGCCAGGCATGGTGGCACGTGTCTGTAGTCCCAGCTACTTGGGAGGCTGAGGCAGAAGGATCGCTTGAGCCCAGGAGATTGAGGTTGCTGTGAGCTAGGCTGACGCCACAGCACTCTAGCCCGGGCAACAAAGTGAGACTCTGTCTCAAAAATAAAGAAAAAAAGGGAAAAGAGCAGATGTTGCATATCATTTTATGTTAACAACTTAAAGCCCTCTGAAATTGACACCAGAAATAAAAGATGTGCCAAAATTGGCACAAGTCTTGTGAACTGGATTCACAAGTAATCCAAATTTAGCTTATGTACATGATTATATTTCTTTAAATTTTTTGGTAAGGGAGGCAAGGCTTGGAAGATCTGAGTAAAGCAGTGAATTCTCTTTCCATTAAAATATACTATATAAAATCTTGCATATAATTTTGCTGGAGACAGGCCAGCTAAGAATCCCTACTGGGGAGATGAGAAAGGGAAGGTTAAAGTCCTGCAAATAATTAGCCAGACATGGTGGCACATGCCTGTAGTCCCAGCTTCTCAGGAGGGAATCACTTGAGCCCAGGAATTTGAGGTTGCAGTGAGCTCTGATGATGTCACTGCACTCTAGCCTGGGCAACAGAGCAAAACCCTGTCTCAAAAAAAAACAAAAACAGACAAACCAATAGTCCTGCAAATAAATGTTCCTAGAAATCCAAACTGGTTTTAGAATGGAGAAACCCTACCCAACTTCCTTTGCAGTGGCAAAAAGTGCTCTTTATATCTAATCAGATAAGGTTCTCATTGGTTCGGTTCTTAAAGGGCCTAACTGTTTAAAGGAAGAGCCACCCTCAACAGATGTAGACAGCAAGGTATGATAAATTTAATTGTCCAGTTCTTTAACAATAATTCCATTCTATAATTTTTTAATTATACTTTTTCTGAAGCAAACCCTATTCATCTGTATTTTTATTGGTTTACTTTTTAAAAAATAATTTATATTTTTGTTTTTAATATCAGAAGAAAATGTAGTTTTGTAACACTAGCATTACTCTCCACTGAGGCAACTAGTATTGATTGTTTGGTGTGTGCCCTTCCTAATGTTTTTCTAGGCTTATATAAACACACACAGTTTGATGGAATTAATCATTTTTATTCTGTAGGTCGCTCTTCACTTGTCCTTGATATAGTACTAGTTTTTCAAGTCAATACATACAGATCTTGGCCATGTGATATGCCATAGTATGCACCATAATTTAGTTAACCATTCCTACACTGATGGCCCTTTAATTATTTCTTCTTTTCGCAAGAGAGCTTCAATGCACATCTTGGTTTGTTTATCTTTATATACTCATGCTCTTATTTCTGCAGGATAGATTGTTTCCTAGAAGTAGAATTTTTAGGCCATGTGATATGCATGTTTTAAATTTTATAACATATGCATTCATATCAACTTCTTAAATATTTGTGGCAAGTTTATGTTACCAATAATCATTAATGTGTGTGCCCATTTCCCTACACCCACTGTTAGGGACAATTCTTGCTTAAGAAAATAATTCATTAAAACCACAAAAGTAATGCTAGGAAAGATATGAGAAAAATTTTTGGTAAACTTGGAATAGGAAAGGTCTTTTAAACAAAATACAAACCCATAGCCACAAAGGAAAAAAATTACTGTAATAGCTTTACTATATAAAAAATAACTTCTGCTGGCAAAAATATTATAAATGAAGTCCAGACAAATGATAAATGGGGAAAAAACATTTGTTACATAGAAAATGGCTGAGCTATATATATGTATGTATGTATGTATATAAAATAAGCTTTTACAGATCAATAACAAGACCAGCAACCCAGGAGAAAAATGAACACTGGATGTAAAAAAGCAGTTTATAGATAATATAATACAAATAACTTACTAACATATGGAAAGATGTTCAACATCATCTATAATTAAGAAAGTGCAAATTAAAACAAAATGTTTTTCACATAGTAAATTCAGATAAGATAAAAAAAATTGATAATACTCATGAGTAAAGGTATAGGGAGATAGGGACTCACATTATTGGTGGGAGTATAATTGGTGTAATCCCTGTAATTGGGAATTTGGTAGTTTTAAAGCATTCTTTTTTGAAATTTTTTTAACTGAAGTGTTGTAAGTGTATGGTTTTTAAAATCACTCTCAACTTACAATGAAGCATAATAGTCTCCTGTTTAATCTCAATTTTTTGACTAAATAATAATCTGTTGACTTTTCATCTTAAGAGACAAGGATATGACCAACTTGTTATACTACCCTCATCTTCTCTTCCCTTTATTTTGACCTATAAATTATGAAAAATTTTGAACATACAGAAAAGTTGAATATTAAAGTGAGTACCAATATGCCCACCGTCTAAATTCTACAATTAACATTTTGCTCATTTTATTTTATTACATTTCTATCCATCTAACAATCTCCATCCATCAATTCATCTTATTTTTCATATTTTTTAAAGTATAAGTTACAGACAGTATATTTCATCCCTAAACACTTCAGTAAAGCATGTCACTAACAAGAGTTTAACATTTATTTACATTTTTAGATAAAATTTACATATAGTGAATGACCAGATCTTAAGTGTTCTGTTCCATGAGTTCTGACAAATATATACACCTGTTTTACCCAAAACCCTATCAAGATATAAAATATTACCATCACCCCAGAAAATTATCTCATGCCCTTCCCAGTCACCACCTCCACCTTCCCCCAGAGGTAATCACTGATCAGATTTTTTTTCACCTTAGATTAGCTTTTCCTTTTCTAGAACTTCATATAAATGGAATCATGTAATATGTACTCTTTTGTGTAAGACTTCTTTCATTTAGCTTAATGTTTTTGGGATTCATTCCTATTATTGTATATATTAGTATCTCTTTCTTTTTTGTTACTGAATAGTATTCTCTTGTATGCTGCAGTTTGTTTAGCCTTTCTCATGTTAATGGAGCTGCTGTGAACATCCTTATATAAATTTTTGTGTGGACATATGCTTTTACTTTGGGAGGTAAATACATAGAGCATTGTAAGAAGTTGGTTTGTTAAAAGATAAACACAATAGCTACCACTTCACCGCTGCTAGGATGGCTAAAATTAAAAAGACTGGCCGTAACAATTGTTGGTTAGCATGTAGAGCAATTGGAACTCTCGAGAGAGAGTGTAAAATGGTATAACCATTTTGGGAAAAAGTCTGACAGTTTCTTATAAAGTTAAACATACACCTACACTATTACCCAGTAATCTACTCCTTTGTATTTCCCCAAGAGAAATGCAAGCATATATCCACAGAAAGAAACATACAAGGATACCTGTAGCCATTTCCTTTACAATAGCCAAAAACTGGAAACAATGAATATGCCCATCAGTTGAATGGATGCAGCGAAGTACTACTTGGCAATATAAAAGAATGAAATACTAATATAATATGGATTTATCCCAAAGGCATGTCGAGCAAAAGAAGCCAGTGACCAAAGACTTTTGACTGTATGATTCTTTATATTTTAAGTTCAAGAACTTAGAAAATTGGTTACCTGTGGGGAATAGGAAATATCTGGTAGGGAGTACAAGGACTTTATGAGATGATATAAATGTTCTGTACTTGATTAGATATTGGTTATATGGGTATATGTATTAGATTATCAAATTGTCATAAAGTATACATTCAAGATTGGTGTATTTTACTGTATATAAATTTTACCTCAACAAAAGTGAAAATAAACTCTAACAGCAAATATATTTTATGCCTATTCAAAATTGAATGTGTGTGGACAATTGTTTACAAGACTTGAAGGGACTCTAGGGGGAGTTGGGAGAATATGCCAGAATTTTGGACAACTTAATTTAAAATGTGACTGCTAGAATTAAAAAAAAAAAAAAGGATAAACCATAGAGGTTAAATGAAGATCTTATAGGAAGATCACAAACCAAAATCCCTCACTTTTAACTGTTCAACCTGAGTTGTTCCAGTTGTCAGAAGCGGTCTCTCCAGGTATACCATGAGGATGATTAATGCCCCACACATATTCCTCCTCCAGAATCAGCAGTGTAAACTACTAATGAGGGACCTCAGCAAGTCATCTGGTCTATCTCCTACAAAAAGCCTATAGTAAGTTAAAAGCTCTGAGTTCTAAGTATTTCATGACCTCTCAAAATTATTTATAATTCTTGTAAACATACAAATGAAGGTTTTATCCAGTTAAAAACAAAATGTCTTTAATTATAAAATTTATCAACTAACAGATGACAGTTTTTGTATACTTGAAGATAACTAGGGACTGATAACTGTAGACATTTTTTCAAACTAATATTTTGGAAAGTCTTTTCATATCATCATGCTTGTGATTCTGTTAATGGGGTTCTTTTCAAGTATTAAACTGCTCAGTTACATGTTTGTTAAACCAAATATACTCACATTTTAAAACAGTTTTTCCACTTTCTTTTATACACACTTCCTTTTTCCATAATGTGCTTTCTCCTTCTGTCCCTACAGTAAATTTGTTAACTTATTTGCAGACTTCTCTTTATCTAAGTACATTTTTATAACAAGATCAGAATTTTGGAGTTTTCCCACCTCTTCTATAATAATTTATCACACCTCATAAACTTTTTTATAGCCAGAATAGTTTTTTTCTCTACATTCTTTGGCAGCTAGCCCAAAAAATCATTCTCATTGGCATGTTCAGAGACAAGTTTGCTTGTCCTTCTCATATTCTTTTCTTATGCCTAGAGACTCCTTTATTGTATAAACTCATAATAGTTTTTCTTAGTAATTTGTTACTGAAAGTATTCCACAACTCTTTTCTCTTCCCCGTCATAGCAAGGGTCACTAATTCCCTTTAGGTGGGCATCTTCAGATTGTGAATCAATTACAAAACTTTGGTATTCCCTACTTTTGGGGGAGGCAGGGGTGGGTAGAGACAAGGTCTCATGTTACCAGGCTGGTCTCGAACTCCTGGCCTCAAGTCATCCTCCACCTTAATTCCCTGTTATTTTCTTTTTTCTGTCCTACTATTGAAGCCTGAAATAAATTTCTGATGCTAGATTTGGCATCCACTGTTCCAGCTATAGTCCTGGATTGCCCCCACTCCACCTCATGAAAATCCTTATATTTCACTCATCACCACTTTCTCCCCTTCACCCTTTCCCTTCACTCCCCCACCCTGCCATACACACACACACACACACACACAAGAGTTGGCTCCGTCCATAGGACTAGGCTTATGACTTCATACGTTCAGGGAATATTTATTATACACCTACCATATGTCAGGTACTGCATTAGGCAGTCAGGCTACAGTGGTGAACAAAACAAGTCTCCCCCTCATGGAAATTATTCTAATGTTAAAGAGACAAACATATACTGAATGTCAGGAAAATGCTAAAAATAAAGCAGAATGAGGGAATAGAGAATGATAGGGAAAGAGGTGCTATTTTAAATTAGATTGTAAAGGAAGTTTCTCTGATGGGGTGATACTTGAGCAGAGATTTGAATGAAATAAGGGAGCGGGCCATGAGCACTTCTGAGAGAAGAGACTTTGCCTAGGGAGAAACCTTGGTATCCACGCCTAGCACTCTGGCCCTTCAGACTTCTCACCCTGCACACCACATCACCCCCAGCTGTCGTATGGACTCCTACAATGAATGAAACCACTAAGCTCCAACATGGTTAAACAAGTTTGAGCCACCATGTGAAATCCCTTGCCTCTGTATCCCAATTATTAGACTGGTGCAAAAGTAATTGTGGTTTCGGACCATGAATTTTAAATCATTGTATCAATAGATTATCCTGATGTTGGTGCCTATCTCTGTTTTAATCACCTCCTACTTAAAGGTAGAGAGTTTCACCTTATGGTTATGGGGATGGCTGAATACACAACACCCAACACTGAACAGATAAGACAGACAACAATTTACTAGTTACATATACTCATAGCCCAGTGGAGGAGAATACTGCATGCTACACAGGGCCACATGGGGGTTGCACTGAGAAACAGAATGAACAAACAGAGGTGGTGGGAGGCAGGCTTTGTAGTATCAAGAGGGTGAAGTACCACCTGCTTCCCACGGGAGCATGTGATTGGCGTCTTTGAATAATTATGTGGGCTGGCAGGGAACTGAAGCCTGCTACTCAAGGATAAGCAGGAACTGTGCCTCCTCTTGTTGGTAAGGAGGGGTTTTGGCTAGAGGACCTTATCCACGGGAGCAGAGTAGGGAGAACTTGCAGAGAGACCATTTGAGACCCTCCTGACAAGGCAGCACCTAATATTGAGCTTTAGGTCTTATACCACAATCTAGACCAGATTAGTTTCCCAGTGAATACTCTGAACTCAGCAACATCAGAATTTTCAGAGATTTGATCATTTGTTTAAGATAGGAGCATAGACATCTGAGAATAATGAATTAATCAAATTGACAATATAATTTTAAAATAAACATGAAAGATGGTGACTGAATTTTTTTAAAGAACCTTAGCTTTGTCAGAAGCAAGGGATTTTTATTGTTTGTTTAAAAATAAATTTAGCCGGGCGTGGTGGCTCATGCCTGTAATCCTAGCACTCTGGCAGGCTGAGGTGGGAGGATC
>VBSM01002223.1:2593651-2609954 GCA_008086735.1 Cheirogaleus medius
CTAGGCTGACGCCACGGCACTCTAGCTGGGGCAGCAGAGTGAGACTCTGTCTCAAAAAAAAACCCAAAAAACTAAGGGTATAAGCGAGTCAGCACAAAGTCTAGGAGGTGATACTAGTGAATGTCATCTCTGCTATTTACACAGATCATTCAGAGGTTGAAGAATAATCTTTTATTACCTCTTTTTAAGAGCAGACACAATACTCCAAAACCAATTTAACACAGAAAACCACATTCTAGTTTTGTATTAAAAAATATTTGACATTAATGGATTCATGAGTTTTTCCTTTTTAATCTTATGAAGTAACTCATCAAAACTAAGCCAGCTTTGGCAAAATTTTAATATTTTATTATGTGTTTTCAGGCTGTTATTTGCAGTTATTATAGTTCAAGACAAATAAATTTCCCTTTCAACAAATCTCCTATAGCTTTCAGAATTCATCCAGGTTTTGTCTTTCATTACCATCTTTCACATTTTGGAAAAACCCAGATATTTACGGACAAGATGAATCTTTTCCCCATTAGTAAACAAAAACACATTTATTATCTTACATATACAATTTTACTTCTATGCATTATTGTTTTCAGTATTATCTCAATCTCCATATTAATTGTAACAACCAAAGTAACTAACTGCTATTTCATAGTTAAATAATTGAGAAATTCTGTCATGTAAATGTTCAGCAAACCAGAAAAGTTCATGGACACACATAATACACATATCCTTTCTATACCTTTTTAAAGTGGCAAAAATAGCCACTCCACAACGTATAAAAATCAAAATCAAAGGTGTGTATATATATATATTAAAACTGTACTTGGTAACAATGTTTTCATATTTCTATCTTAGAAATTATTCAAGTATGCAAAGATTATCCATTAATTAACTTTATTTAACATTAGTTCAGGGTCTTCAAATCAACCAGGAATATTAGAAATTATGTTTAATCTAACACACTATAGAACATAATTACTGTTGAAATAAAGAAAGTTTGTCAGAATTGTAATTCAGGTTTATAGTTTCCTTACTCTTAAACATTATACAAAAGTAATAGTCGCTTAACAGTAGACCTGTATAAGAAGTTTAAGAATGTAATTAGTGTCTTCATGAGAAAACTTATTTTAAAAATTGAAACATGTGCTTATATTGTACTCCACAGTGATTAAATTCAGACAAGGACAAATAGCTGCTTTAAAAACCACATTATCAAACCTGTCCGATTTGTTCAAGGATTCACTTTGATAACTTGAATTTAGATTCTTATATAAAAATGCTTCTGAGCTGGCAGCTTCTGTGAGGAGGGTTTTTTCTTAAAAGGCCATCGCATTTAATATGATATAGTACTTGTTTAATTAAAAATGGAAAATTTGACATTTAAAGATTTTTTTAAAATATTGAGAAAACAAACTTGCACTGATGCATTTTTACAATGTCAGTGCAAAAATCCTACAGATTTAGAGCAGATACATATTTTTTTTTTTTTTTTTTTTTTTTGAGACAGAGTCTTACTTTGTTGCCCAGGCTAGGGTGAGTGCCGTGGCGTCAGCCTAGCTCACAGCAACCTCAAGCTCCTGGGCTCAAGCAATCCTCCTGCCTCAGCCTCCCGAGTAGCTGGGACTACAGGCATGCGCCACCATGCCCGGCTAATTTTTTCTATATATTATTAGTTGGCCAATTAATGTATTTCTATTTTTAGTAGAGACGGGGTCTCGCTCTTGGTCAGGCTGGTTTCGAACTCCTGACCTTGAGCTATCCACCCGCCTCGGCCTCCCAGAGTGCTAGGATTACAGGCGTGAGCCACCGCGCCCGGCCTAGAGCAGATACATATTAATCACAGGAAACACAGGCAATCCATCCATAGACACCACAGCAAGAGGATGAAATATCTTATAATATGCATTAAAATCACCTGAGGTCTCCTAAAAACACTGATTCTTTGGCCTACTCCCAAAGTGTCTGAATTAGTAGGTCTTGGCTCTGGACTGAGAATTAGCATTTCTAGAGAGTCCCTTTTTATTGCCCTCTAAGCTACAAATGTGCCTCTTTTCTATTTGTAGTCTTCTCTTGGATTTAAGCTGCTTATAGGACCTGTAATGGAGATGGTTTGTAGACATTTGTAATTTCATACCTGGAGTTCAAGGAAAGGTTAGGGCTAGAGATGGAGAATTGTGAGTCCATAAAAATAATGACAAAAGTTGAATTCATTTAAATAGACGGGATTACTTTGAAAGAAAACATGGTTTGAGAGTAGATGAGATCCTGGAATGAAACCTAGAGAAACATACAAAATCACCAGAGAAACATATTAGTAAAAGTAGTTAGAAAAGAAAATTAGACAAGAGTACAGATGCTCCTCAATGTGTGATGGGGTTATGTCCTGATGAACCCATTGTAAATTGAAAATATTGTAAGTTAAAAATGCTTTTAATACACCTAACCAAGCATCACAGCTAGCCTAGCCTACCTTAAATGTGTTCAGAACATTTACATTAACTTAAAGTTGGGCAAAATCATCTATAATACAGTGTTGAATAGCTCATGTAATTTATTGAATACTGTGCCGAAAGTGAAAAACAGAATGGTTATATGGGTACTCGAAGTATGGTTTCTACTGAATGCATATCAATTTAGCCTTGTCATAAAATCAAAAAATTGTAAGTCGAATCATCATAAGTTGGGGACTGTCTGTAGTGATGTAGAAACCAAGGGAGGAGAGTTTTAAGGAGGAGGTTGTTAAGAATGATAAGGGCCTGTCTTAGTCTGTTTTGTGCTGCTACACTGAAATACCTGAGACTGAGTGTAGTTGACTTTTGAACAACCAGATTTGAACAGTGCAGGTCCATTATATGTGAATTTTCTTCTGCTTCTGCCACCCCTGAGACAGCAAGACCAACCCCTCCTCTTCCTCTTCCTCAGACTACTCAGTGTGAAGACTATGAGAATGAAAACCTTTATGATGATCCACTTCCCCTTAATAAACAGTGAATATATTTTCTTTTCTTTATTATTTTCTTAATAACATTTCTTTCTCTAGCTTATTTCATTGTAAGAATACAGTATTTAATACATCTAACATATAAAATATGTATTAATTGGCTGTTTATATTATTAGCAAGGCTTCCAGTCAACAGTAGGCTGTTAGTAGTTAAGTTTTGGGGGAGTCAGAAGTTTTATTTGTGGATTTTTTTGTGGATTTTCTACTACACGAAGGGTCAGTGCCCCTAACCCCTGTATTGTTCAAGGGTCAACTGAAATTTATAAAGAACAGAAATTTATTTCCTCACAGTTCTGGGTGCTGAGAAATCCTGTATCAAAGTGTCAGCATCTGGTGAGGGGCTTCTTGGTGCGTCTTCATGTGGCCAACAGCGAAAGGGCAAGAGAGAACCAGCTCCCGCTGTCTAGCCCTTTATACGAGCCCTTAATTCCATTCACGACGGCAGAGCCCTCATGACCTAATCACTTCCCAAAGGCCCCCGCTTCTTAATACCATCACATTGGCAACACCTGAATTTTGAAGGGGACACATTCAAACCACAGCAGAGCTATAGAAAGGTCAAGAGGATATAGACTGGGAAGAGGAGTGTTACCGGTGACCTTTGATAGAATTACTTTGGTATTTTGATGATAGAGTTAGATTGCCATGGATGAGGAGAAAATGGAAGGTAAAAAGTAGAAACCACCATGTTCATATACAATTTTTTAAAGAAATTTGGATAGTGAGGAGAAAGAGTAGTTTGATATGGAGACAAAGGCAAGGGAAGATTTTGGGGATGAGAAGGTAAAAATATTTTACTTTTAAATTTTTTTAACCATCCTCTCAGCAAATACTTCAAAGCAACCAAACCTTTGGGTAACATTTTTTCACTTTAATTTTGTGTTAATATGTATGCAGTTGATTAGCAAATACAGTCACGTACCACATAATGACATTTCAGTCAACAATGGATTGCATATGACAGTGGTCTCATAAGATTATAATGGAATTGAAGAATTCCTATTGTCTAGTATTTACTGCACTATACTTTTAATTATGATTTTAGAGTGTACCCTTTCTACTTATTAAAATAAAAAAACAAAGGCTGAGTACAGTGGTGCATGCCTGTAGGCCCAGCTACTTGGGAAGCTGAGACAGGAGTATCACTTGAGCCTAGGAATTTGAGTCCAGCCTGGGCAATATAGCAAGACCCCACCTCTTTTTAAAAAAGAAAAAAAGTTAACCATAAAATAGCCTCAGGCAAGTCCTTCAGGAAGTATTGCACAGGAAGGCATTGTTATCATAGGAGATGACAGCTCCATGCATGTTACTGCCCCTAAAGACCTTTCAGTGGGACAAAATGTGGCGGTGGAAGACAGTAATATTGATGATCCCAACTCTTTGTAGGTCTAGGCTGATGTAGGTGTTGTGTCTTGGTTTTGAACAAAAAAGTTTAAAAGTAAAAAATAAGTTTTTAAAAATAGAAAAAAGCTTATAGAAAAAGGATATACAGAAAATATTTTTGTACAGCTGTACAATGTGCTTATGTTTTAAACTAAGTGTTATTACAAAAGAGTCAACAGTTAAATTTTTTTTAAATTATGAAGTAAAAAAATTAGAGCAAACTAAGGTTATTTTATTATTGAAGAAACATTTTTTTATAAATTTATTATAGCCTACGTGCACAGTGCTTATAAAGTGTACAGTAGTGTACAGTAATGTTCTAGGCCTTTACATTCGCTCACTACTCACTCATGAAGAGTAACTTTCAGTCCTACAGCCCCATTCATGGTAAGTGTCCCTTATAGGTGTACCATTTTTTATCTCTTATTCCATATTTTTACTGTACCTTTTTTATGTTTATATACACAAATACTTAACATTGTGTTGCAGTTGCCTGCAATAGTCAGTATAGTAACATGCTATACTAGTTTGTAGCCTAGGTGTATAGTAGGCTGTACTATCTAGGTCTGTGATGTTCACATGATGAAACTGCCTAAGGACACATTTCTTAGAACATGTCCCTGTTGTTAAGCACTGCATGATGCATGACTCTGTGTATATTTGATGCCTATAGTTGGCATATTGTAATAAAACTTTTTTTAAACTCTCCATATTGTAGTTCATATTTACTATAACAGATTAATCATTTTCCTCTCTCAATTGCAAATTAGTGAGATTTTGCTCACACTTAATGAATCTTTAAAATACTATAAAATAGCTTGTTAGAGAAAAGTTTTCATAATCGTTTGTTATTTTATGTAGGGCTTTACATTTTGAAGAACAATTAACTTAGCCATCCCATATCAGATCATTTATATTCGTTTTAATACGAATTAGTATTGCCACTATTTGTATCTTCTGATATATATTTTTTGCTATACATGTTTTTACTATTTTTTAGTAGTTGCTTGAGGACTAACAATGTGCCTTTAATGTATCAATGCCTATTTAGAAAGAGTATTTTATCATTTTATACTTCATACCTAATCCTTCATACTTCCCATTTACTGTCTACCTAATGCTTCCTACATTTCCAACTTCACAGTTGCTATAGTCTGAATGTTTGTGTCCCCCCAAAATTCATGCGTTGTGATATATATATATATATATCCCCAATGTGATATTATTAATAAGTGGGGACTTTGGGAGGTGACTAGGTCATGAGGTGGAGCCCTCATAAATGGGATGAATGCCCTTATAAAAGATGCCCAAGGGAGCTTGTTTGCCCCTTCCATTATGTGAGGACACTGCAAGATGGCAACAGGCCACAACCCGGAAGAGGGCCCTCACAAAAACCCAGCTATGCTGGCATCCTGATCAATTAACCTTACAACGGTATAATTTCATTTACTCACGCTCCCATCTTTTATGCTGTCATATCTTCTACATATTTCTACCTTGTATTGTTGTTACTTTTTACTTTAAATGGTCACTTGTCTTTTAAGGAAATTATGAGAGGAAAAAGGCATAATCATTTTTATTTACCTATTATTTACTATTACTAATGCTTATCTTTCCATCCAGAGTTTCCACATGGTATCTTTTCCCTCATCCTGAAGAATGTTTCTTTTGGTGCAGGTCTGTTCATAACAAATTCTGTGAGTTTTTGTTTACCTGAAATGGTTTTAGTTCATGCTCATATTTTGTTATGTTCTTAAAGTTTTCTTTTTGATACATAATGAGATACATGTGATATTTTGATACAGTCATAAAATGTGCAATGATCAAATCAGAGTAGCTAGGATATCCATCACTTCAAACATCCATTGTTTCTTTGTATTGGGTGCATGCCATATCTTCCCTTCTAAGCTATTTTGAAATATACAACAAATTATTGTTAGCAGTAGTCACTCTACGGTGCTGTCAAACTCTAGAACTTATTCCTTCTATCTAACTGTATTTTTGTACCCATTAACCAACCTCCCTTCACCCCACCCAGACCCCAATCCTCCCCACTTCTGGTAACCATCATTCTACTCTGTACCTTCGTGAGATCAACTTTTTTAGTTCCCATGTAATGAGTGAGAACATGCAATGTTTGTCTTTCTGTGCCTGGCTTATTTCACTTAACATAATGTCCTCCAGTTCCATCTATGTTGCTGCAAATGACAGAATTTCATTCTTTATTATGGCAGAGTAATATTCCATTGTGTGTATATTCCATATTTTCTTTTTCTTTTACCCATTCATCCATTCATATACACTTAGATTGCTTCCATATCTTTGCTATTGTGAATAGGGCTGCAATAAACATGGGAGTGCAGATATCTCTTCAATATACTGATTTTCTGTCATTTGGATGTATACCCAGCAGTGATATTACTGAATCATATAGATTATCTATTTTTAGTTTTTTGAGAAACCTCCACAGTTCTTCATAGTGGCAATAGTAATTTCCATTCCCACCAGCTGTGTACTGGTGAGTTCCCCTTTCTCCACAACCTCACCAGTATTTGTTATTTCTTGTCCTTTTGATGATAGCCATTTTAACTGATGTGAGATATTTCATTGTGGTTTTGATTTGCATTTCTCTGATGATTAGTGATGTTGAGTATTTTTTCATATACTTCTTGGCCATTTGTGTATATTCTTTTGTGAAGAGTCTGTTCAGATCATTTGTCTTTTTTTTTTTTTTTTTTTTTTTTTTTTTTTTTTTTTTGAGACAGGGTTGGTTTTTTTATTTGTTTGTTTTGAGGTAGGGTCTCACTCTGTTGCCTGGGGCTAGAGTGCAATGGAGTCATCATAGCTCACTGCAACCTCAAACTCCTCGGCTCAATTGATCCTCCTGCCTCTGTCTCCCAAGTAGCTGGGACCACAGGCATGTACCACCATGCCCAACTAATTTTTCTATTTTTTGTAGAGACGGGGTGCTCAGGCTGGTCTCAAACTCCTGGCCTCAAGTCATCCTCCCATGTTGGCCTCCCAAAATGCTAGGCTTACAGGCATGAGCCACTGTGCCCTGCCATTTGGCCATTTTTTTATATGAGATTATTTGGTTTTTTGCTGTTTAGTTTGAGTTCTTTGTATATTCTGATTATTAATCCCTTGTCAGATGGATAGTTTGCAGATTATTTTCTCCCATTCTGTAGGTTGTCTTCACTCTGTTGATCATTTTCTTTGCTGTGCAGAAGCTTATTAGTTTAATATAATCCCTTATCTCTATTTTGTTTGGGTTGCCTGAGGTCTCACCCGAAAAATCTTTTCCCAGACTAATGTCATGAATTTTCTCCAATGTTTTCTGCTAGTAGTTTCATAGTTCCAGGTCTTACATTTAAGTCTTTAATTCATTTTTATTTTATTTTTTATAGGGTGAGAGATAGGGATATATTTTTGTTTTTCTGCATGTGGATATCCATTTTTCCCAATGTATGTTCTTGGTGCCTTTGTCAAAAATGAGTTGACTGTAAATGCTTGGATTTATTTCTGGGTCCTCTATTCTGATCCATTGGTGTATGTGTCTGTTTTCATGCTAGTACTATGCTATTTTGGTTACCATAGATTTGTAGTATATTTTGAAGTCTGGTATTGTGATGCCGGGTTTTGTTCTTTTAGCTCAGGATTCCTTTCGCTCTTTGAGGTTTATTATATTTCTGTATGAATTTCAGAATTTTTTTTCTATTTCTGTGAATAATGTCATTGGTATTTTGATAAGAATTGCATGGGATCTGTAGATTGCTTTGGATAGTATGGACATTTTAACAATATTAATTATTATCCATGAGCATGGGATATATTTTCATTTTTTTGTGTCCTCTTCAATTTCTTTCATCAGTTTTCGTTATAGAGATTGTTCACTTTTTTGGTTAAATATATTCCTAGGTATTTATTTTGTAGCTATTGTAAATGAAATTGCTTTCTTGATTTTTTTTTTTCCCGAGATTGTTCACTGTTTTTTCATTCCTTCAACTTTCAGTTTGTGTGTGTCTTTATAGGTGAAGTAGGCATCTTGTAGACAATATATGG
Source organism: Cheirogaleus medius (assembly GCA_008086735.1). Classification (NCBI taxonomy): domain Eukaryota; kingdom Metazoa; phylum Chordata; class Mammalia; order Primates; family Cheirogaleidae; genus Cheirogaleus; species Cheirogaleus medius. Next base: position 2,602,092 of record VBSM01002223.1, read on the forward strand.
TTGGATCTTGTGGGGGTCTTTTTATCCATTCAGCCACTCTGTGTCTTTTAATTGGAGAATTTAATCCATTCACATTCAAAATTATGGATAGGTAAAGGTTTACTACTGCCATTTTGTTACTTGTTTTTTGATTATTTTATATATCCTTTCTTCCTCTCTTACTGTTTTCTTTTGTGGTTCAGTGAATTTCTCTAGCAGTATGTTTTGAATCCATACTATTTATTTTTACTCTAATATATGGTTTTGCTTTGTGTTTACCATGAGGTTTACAAAAAACATCTTGTAGATATAACATATAACAGGTTATTTTCAACTGATAACTTTGATTGCAAAGAAAAGTGACAAAAACAAACTCTGTACTTGAACACCATTTCCCCACCCCAACATTTTTACTTTTTGATGTTTCATCTTCTTATATTGTCTATCTTTTAACCATTTGTTATAATTATTGTTTTTGATAATTTGTCTTTTAGTCTTCATAGTTAAGATATAAGTGGTTTATTTACCCCAATTACACTATTAGAGTATTCTGAATTTATCTTGTTTATTTTCTTTTACCAGTGAGTTTAATACCTTCAGAAGTTTTCTTTTTACATGTTAGTGTTCATTTCTTTCAGAGTGAAGAACTCCCTTTAGCATTTCCTGTAAAACAGGTCTGGTATTGATGAATTCTCAGCTTTTGTCTAGGAAAGTCTGTCTTTATGTCTCTTTCAAGGTTGAAGGCAAGCTTTGCTGGGTTTAGTATTTGAGGGAGTGTTTCACCTTTTACACTTTGAATATAGTATCCCACTGTCTCTTGGCTTACAGGGTTTCTGCTGAGAAATCCTCTGAAACCTATATTGGGGCCCTGTTGAAAGTGATTTTTTTTTCTTCTTGCTTTCTGTGTTCTTTCTTTGTCTTTGAATTTTGCTAATTCGATTATGATATGCCTTGGGATTTTCTCTTTTGGTTGAGTTTGATTGATTAACTTCCTATACCTGGATAGTGTCATCTTTTTCCAGATTTTGGAAATTTTCAGCCATTATTTACTTTTAATATGCTTTCAAGGCCTTTTTCTCTCTCATTTCATTCAGGAATTTCTATTATGCAGAGGTTAGTTTATTTTATTGTGTCCCATAATTCTCATAGGCCTTCTTCACTCCTTTTTATTCTTTTTTCTTTTTGCTCCTCTGATTAATTTTATATTTTTATCTTCAAACTCACTATTTCTTTCCTCTGTCTGATCAAATCTGCTGTTGAAGCTTTCTAATGTGTTTTTCAGTTCAGTTATTATATATTTCTAGGATTTCTACTTTTTTAAATTTCTATTTCTTTGTCAAATTTATCATTTTGTTCCTGGATTATTTAGTTTTCTACTCATATTTTTTTGGATTCCATGAACATTTTAAAGAGGATTATTCTGAATTCTCTATCCGACATTTCATAGATCTTTCGTACTTCTTGTTACATTGCTGGAGTTTTGTTGGTTTCTTGTGGTGGTGTCAGATTTCCTGAGTTTTCACAATCCTTGCATCTTTATGTAATGACTGCACACTTGAGGAGACAGCCACCTCTTCCAGTTTTTGCAGATGTTCTTTGATAGTGTTAGATCTTTACTACTTAGTATCAGAACTTAAACACTACCCTGTTATTTCTTCCCATTCCAGGGAGGACTTATAGTGAGCACCAGAACTAAAACACTACACTGGAACTAACTCATTACCCTGCCATTGTTTCTGGGAAAGATTTACAGTGAACACTGGAACTTAAATGGTGCTCCAGAACTAAATGTCTGCCCTGCTGTTGTTTGCCAGTCGAGAAGACTTAAATAGGCACCTGTACTTAATCCCAACCTTTTAGTTGTTTCCAAGCCAGGGTAGGACTCCTTGCAAGCACCTGGGCTTTGTGGATAATCTGGTCTGGGATTTGATACTTCCCGTGAATTGTGCCCACGGTGGCATTGGCCATTCTTTTCAATGGAGCATCCCTGCTCATCATAGCACAGAGTAGCTGCCTAGATCCGGGTGCTCATCACTGCAGTCAGCACCCCACACTTTGTCCCTAATTCATCCCAGATGGTTCAGCTCTCTAGAACATCCAATGGTTCCCATGAGATGGGACCAGGGTGAGCTTCACATGAAGATTTCCAGACCAGCGGGGAGATTGAACGTCCTCCTCCAGTTCCTTCTTTTCACCTTGGAAACCATGGGTCTAGGGAAATTCTCTGTAAGTAGAATTGTGCCAGCTTGTGGGTAAGGGGGTGCAATCCGAAATGACCTTTTCTTTTACTGATTGTAGCTTCTCTTAATTCTGTGGGCCCATGGAGTTTCTCTGCTTCCCTTCTACGTTTTAGTTAACTCAGGGTGGTGTTCTTGTCTTTGAATAGTTTCTAGTTGTATTTTTGTGGGAGAAGTGATGCTGGGGGATCTTCTGTTCTTCCATCTTGCTGACATCACTCCCCATGCTCATTTTTAATATAGATATATAGATATTGATGTAGAGTTCTGGGTTGAAAGGGTTTTTTCTGTCAATACTTTAAAGATGTCATTGCATTTCCTTCTGGTCTCCACTATTTCTGATGAGCAGTCAGAGAAAGTTTTACCATTGAATGACTGTACGTAATCTTTCTTTCTTTCTTTTCACAATTTTCTCTTTGTCATTTTTGTTTTTAGCACTTTGTGATGCACTTAGGTGTGATTTTCTTTGAATTTATTCTGCTTGAGATGTGCTGATTTTTGACATGTAAGTTGATGTTTTTCATCAAATTTGGGGAATTTTTGGCTATTCAAATATTTTCTGCCTCATTTTGACTCTTTCTGGGACTCCTATTACATATATGTTAGATTATTTGATAGTGTCCCACAAGTTCTTGAAGCTCTGTTTATCTTTTTACTCCATAATCTTCAGATTGTGACATTTCTATTGTCTTCAGGTTCACTGACTCATTCTTCTGCTATCAAGCCTATCTAGTGAATTTTTCAGTTACTGTATTTTATAGTTCTAAACTTCTCATATGATTCTTTTTTATTTTCATTTCTCTGCCCAGATTCTCTATATGTCTACTCATTAAGTCCACATAGAGCTGCTTTGAAGTCTTTGCCTGCTAAATCCAACATCTGGGTCATCTTAGGGTCAGTTTCTCTTGACTGCTTCTTCTCTTAATGATGGGTCCCATTTTCCTCTTTCTTTTTTTATCTAGTACTATTTTTTATATATTAGACATTGTTGGTGACCAATTATCAAGAATCTGGATTTTTAAAATCTTTTCTGACATGTAAGTTTTGTTATGCTAGGTGGTCCAATTATTAACTGATAACCTTGAATTTGCATAACTTGGTTTTATACTTTTTAAAGGCAAATCTATGGGAAGCCCAAGGTATTTTCCAAGCTCAACTAATTTGTTCAACCTTTAAAATCTCTCGTGCAGATCTCAACAGGGCCTGGTATTATGCTTTGTTAGGACACATGTAGAGTAGGTCTTAATCTACACCTTACTCTCAGGGCAAAACCTACTAGTGTGTCAGCTAAATGCCTGAAATATTAAGAAGGTGATTAAAAGATTACTCTATCTAGACTTCCAAAGTCCATTGATTTCTGATACCTCTGTTCTGTTCTCATTCTCATAGCAACTGTTCTCTAGTATGCCTCTGAGAAATGTGCCTAACCCCTAGTCAAAATCTCATAGGAACTCTTCATACAGACTTATAGAACCCCCCCAGATGCACAACTTCATCCTTTCCAGAGTCCCATCCCATGGATTCTAGTTAGTTCAGCTACTTCAGTCTCTGATTGTGCTTCCTCAGCTCCATCAACTCTGCTTGGAATCTAGCTCACTGTGCCACAGTATGGGCACAGAGCTGGGATTCCAACTCTGCTTCTTGGGCCTGTCCTTGGGAGTTTCCTTTTTCCTGGGGATTGTAGTCTTGTGCCACCTGTTGTCCAATGCCTAAAAACACTTGGCTCATGTATTTTGACCAGTTTTAAGGCTGTTTGCAGTGGAAGAACTAGTTCAGTACCAATTACACCATCATAGTCAGAAAATGAAATTCTGCTTGTAATTTTGAATTATCAGAAATATCTTGAAGCAAAATTTTTAACTTATCAGTGAAATGATCTATGTCTTTAGGGTTATGATTAAATGGCAGCTGCAAAGAAATACCAGAAACTTTATGTTTATAGAATGATAATTATCTTTTGATATGAAAAAGAACTTGTTTTCTTATGAATTAAAATTATCACAACAAAAAGGATATTTAAAAGAGAACAATTTTTTCCCTTAATATCACTGACCTTACATTTCTGTTTGTATTTTCCATATTCCTTTCACTCCCTGTCTATAAAGCTACATATATATATATAATTGTAATCATACTGTATGTAAAGTGATTTTCTCCTTAACATTATGTCATAAAACTCTTTCCATACTGACTTATTTTTAAATGAATAAAATATTAGCATTATGAAAGCAAAGATTAATTAATACTCACTATGTACAAGAGATTTTGCTAGGGATAGACTTTTTAATAAGACATAGCTTATATTCAAAATTCATAGTCTGGTAAAGGGGAATAAATTGAAAACAGAGTAGTACTAGGTAAAAAGTGCAACAGTAGAAGCACGTATAGCATTCAGCAGTTACGGCAGTGGAACAAGAAGTTCTGCATGGGTAGTCTGGTAAGGCTTCACATAAGAGGTGATTTTAAAAATGTGTCTAAACACAGCCATGCCACAGGGCAGGCAGGAACAGTAGGGGAAAGTCAGAAGTCAGTCAGTAGGACTTGGGCAGTAGGGCTTCGTAAGCCACATGAGGAAAAGCTCTTTCTCTAGGGGCTCTGATAGCTAATAACGGAAACAAACTACCTATCATTTATTGAGCACCTGGTGTGTGCCGGGGATTCTAAACCACCCTTCATTGATGATCACATCAACTCTATAGGATGGGTGTCGCTAGCTACATGTGAAGAGATAAAGAAACTGCAGTTGTGTGACTGTCCCAAGGTCATACAGCCAGTAAGTGACAGAGTCAGGACTTATCCCCACGTCTGGCTTCCAGAGAGTGACATGGCCATCAGAGCTACCTGATTTACCATGAAGCTAATGAAACTTAAATTTCAGGGTTGCTCACTTGCTGGACCCCTCTGAGTGCTGGGAGTTTTAGTGTTTGAGGTGGAGAGAGGAAGCTATTATAACCAGAAAGCATTTCTATGTAAACATTTCTGGGAACTTGCCTAAAGAGGTCTCAGAAGAAAAGTGCTTATAATTTTCTTGTGGTTTATTTTATTTTATTTTTTTGTCTTTTTTTTTTCTCTTCCTCCCCTCACCCCCCACCCATTGTGGTTTATTTTCTTATGTGTCTCTGAAAGATGAGAAGAAGTTCAACCATCAGAGAAGACTACATGAAAGAAAATAGCATGCTTATAAACAACTCCGTGTAGTTTCATACTGCTGAATCATGGCATGAGGAGAGGAAAGTGACAGGAGTTTAGATAGTCAAGGACTATTTCTTAAAACATTCTAAGGAATAATGTATTTGTAACTATATAATCTAAGGAATTTGAGCTTTATCCTATCAAAGATTCTCAACCTCAGTTGTCAGTAAGAATTGGTAGATCTGGGGAAAGGCTGAAATATCCTTATTTTTTAAAAGCTACTGAAGTAATTCATATGCACAGCTAGGAATGCTGTAAACAGTAAGAAGCTTAGAAAGATTTGAAGCAAGGAAGTGACATAATTAAATGTGCATTTTAAAAGAAAATTCTAGTTTAAAAGAGTGATAAGAGAGACTTGTAGTCCAGGCAAGAGATGGTGTCTCTTAATGTCTATATAATATTTCATCAAGCTAATTTTTTATAATTCTCATATCTTGAAATGTTTATGTTTCTAGGGCAGGCAGCAGGTATTTTTGCACATCTGTAAGAAAAACAAAATTCTAGGGATGTATATATATTCTCTATTACCCCAAAAAAGTACATCTTTTTTTGTTACTTTTTTGTTTGTCTATTACTCTTTAAAATTTTTCACTAGGACAGATTCCCATGAGTACTCTGTTGGATCAAAGGAAATGAGTAGTTTGGGCTCCTGGGTATGAATTATCATAATAGTTATAATCAATTTATAGTGTTAACTTCCATGTGGTGGGCCAAATATGACCTTTAGAATCATTTTGTAAGGTTCAAGAAAAGAAAAATTATTAGGATTTTGATTAATCTTATTTTGAAATTAAAAATAAATTATCAGAACAATAATCTTATGTTATGTTTATGGTAACTACTTAATAACTAAATTTATCTTTAATAGATTGATGAACTCCCAGAGGGAGCTGTGAAGCCTCCAGCAAACAAGTATCCCATCTTCTTTTTTGGCACCCATGAAACGTAAGTTAACAAAGAAAAGTTTCAACAGCTCTAACTTGATTCTGCTAGACTACATTGTTTATAGACAATCTTATGTTTTAAAAATCATTATAATTAAGTATATAAAATTACCAAGCTTAATAATGTATTTTTCTTAATGTAAGTACTTTTCATCATAGACATCCTTATAACTAAAAGCATATCTTTGCTTTTGAATGTCATTTCCATTTCTTTTTAAATAAATGTTAGTCTTCACCTAGAATTCCCCTTTAGAATACTTTTAAGTCCTTGGGTGGTTCTTTTACCACTCCCAGTAATTTCTTTTGTAGCTCTTGTATATTTCCCTTCTAGAGAAATTTTTTCCATTCATATTTCACAAAACAAAGTTATGTTTTCTTAGGCTCTTTCACCTTGTAGGACCCTGAAGGAAACATACCACCTTTATAAGGGTTTGTAACTGTTGGTTAGCATACAGGCTAAAGAGCTATACTAAAGGAATCTACAAATGCAGTGTCTCAAATAATATAGAAGTTTCTTTCTTTCTTTTGAAATAATCCAGAAGTAGGCAGATAGATCAGGGTGAGTAGATTCCTCTAAGGACTCAAGTTTCTTCTGTCTTGTCCTGTCATTCCCTGGGATGTTGCCTTTGTCTGCTTATTAAAACAAAAAAACTGGCTCAGCAGCACGTGTGCGTTTTCCAGACAGAGGGAAAGAGTAAGGTGAAGAACACTAATTCCTTGTGAGGAAACGACAAGGAAGTTGCATACAGTAATTCCTCACTAATGTCAATAAGTTCTTAGAAACTAAGGGAAACCACAGACAGCAGGTCCTTAAATAACATCATGCATTCAATGTCATTTTGCTTAAAGTCCCAATTTCCAAAAGCCTATCGACAGTGTTAGAGGACTTAATGTATATTGTTTACACTTGCATTCATTCTAGTGGCCAGAACTCCGTCATGTGACCACATCGAGCTACAAAAGCTAGGAAACAATAGTCTCTGGTTGGGCAACGCTGTATCTTGCTTTAAAAATTGGGAGGAATAATCCATTAATGGAAGAAATCAAGAAGAGAATGGATACTAGGGGACAGTTAGCAGTCCTTGACACACTAAGAATGTATATTGTTACTTACAACAAGGAAACAAATGGAATAGAAATTGCAAATATGAGTAAAAGCTAAAAACTATCACAAAATTTTGTAAGTCTTCAAATTCAGTGTTATTCCTTATAGTCATCTGAATGTTAGTAAAGCCTGGCAGGAACTCTTTCTTAACTTGCTGTCTCTGCCACTCTGACATCTTCCTCATTCTCATCTTGAAAGAGAGCCAGAGAGCCAGAGGAGGGCTTTCAAGACAGATTTATTTCTTTCTGTGAGAAATAGGTGTGTTTCTTTCAGGAAGTTAGTTTTATTTTCCTTTGTATTATTTTTATGTAATAGACCCTGTGGACTATGCAACTAATCATGTTTTCTTCCTTAGAGAGGTTGCTAGAAAGCTTAGAAATAAATGTGTTTTTTTTTTTTTTTTTTT
>VBSM01002223.1:2610054-2629005 GCA_008086735.1 Cheirogaleus medius
TCATCTAAAGGTATATTTCAAAGTATCTGGAGGAAAATGAACTTCCAAAAACCTGCCATAACATTGGTTCTGCTGAACTTTTACTAAGTATTCAGTGTCCCTGAACCTGAGATTATACTTGCCCTGGCAAGTACTAATGTTTACCCTCTCTGTGAAGGGCAGAGATCCTGTCAGTGTTGCTTAATCCTATATATACACACAGAGCTTAGCACAGTGCCTGGCCCATGGCAGGTATTTTAAAAATAGCTATTGATTAAATTAAAATTAATTAAATGAAAGAAATGAAGATGAGGAAGAGTATGTGGAAGGTGATGAACGTAACAAAAAGGCTGTATTGAGTTCAGCTAAAGGCGTACTCCATTTTGGAGTTAATTTATTAACTCTTTCATCCAAAAATAATGGACCAGTATTTTCCTCAAAACATGGCTTTAAATCTGTTCTAATTCTCAGGCAGATAGGACTAGAGCCCCAAGTTCTTCTGCTGTATATAACATAACCCCACTAGTTTTAGTCTGGACAATTTTCAAGGAATTCTTGACCAGGAAAAAACATCGTCCTTAGCACATGTAGCTTTTAACAATTTTATTTTCTGTCGTACCCTTTAATATTCATAAAACATACAGCAAAGTTAACCAATTGAGAGGGGATTTGATTTATAAAATATCTATAATCCAGAAAAAAAACAGGATTGTCTATCAATAATAACTTACTTTAGAATAGTTCATCTGGGGCCCCTCTTTCTAGCAACAACTAAATTGGCCAGTTGTCAGTTAAAGTCATCCCTGGGATCATCCTACAGCACATGTTATAAAGAAAAAACAAAAAAATAAATAAATAAATCCGTTCCTGGGGAATGATAGTAAAAACATATCATTTATTCATAAGAGGATGCTTTCCATTCTCTGTAACAGGAAGACATGCATCTCATATATCCAAAAGTGGTATCCAAAATTGAGACAAGATAAAAATAATGAAGGCCAGAATTTATTAACTCTTTCATCCAAAAATAATAACCATTAACCCTGATGTTGAGGCATTATTAAAGTATAGGCAAGCTCTGGTTTGCATCAGTAGCTGATGTCAGGATCAGGCAGCTTATCTCACAATTATTTCCTATGCATAGAGTCAAAGGCTAGAGAAGGTCAAAAGCCTGAGTCTTCGTTGATGACAAATTTCTCTAAAAGTGAAATCGCCATACATGCATTTCTTTCTTATGTTCAGTTTGTCAAGCAAGACTTTAACATGTTTATTATTAATATGTTGAGTAACCCTAATGAATTATTTCTGGGTTCAATGAGAAGGAATCATGCTGAGCAATTAAAGGTGAGCAATAAGGAAAGGTTTGTTGATTCCTAAACAGCTCTGTGGTCAGAAAGTTTCCCTGGGTGTTTTTATCACCTTTAAGTTTTTGATCAGCTGAACCATATGAGGGATCAACACTGAGACCCAGTCAGAATATGGAATTTACAAAGATCAACAGTAAACTGTTAATCTATTGCCTGAAAGCTTTTAGTATCTTCTCTTTGCTGATAATTTCCAAATTTATATCTCCAGCTTAGACCTTTCCCCTGAAATCCAGAATTATCTCTCCAGCTACCTACTTGACATCTTCACTTGGATGTCTAACCAGGATTTTAAACTTAAACATTTAAAACTGAGCTTTTTACCCCCAAGTCTTATCCTCCTAAAAACCTTTGAATTTCAATAAATATCAACTCTGTTCTTCTTATATCTCAGGCTAAAACCTTGGAGATATCCTCAACTCCACCCTCTCACATGCCATATCCAGCCCATCAACAGCTCTTTCTTGACAATGAAATTGGGATCTTACTGCTTCTTACCAGTTGTACTGCTTACAACCTGGTCTAAGTCACCACCATTACTTCATTAGCCTTCTAATTAGTCTCCCTGCTTCCACCATAGTATCCAACCCTTCACTCTATTTTCAGCACAGCAACCAAAATGATCCTATTAACACATAAATTGTCACTTCTCTTCTCAAAACCTTTAGTGGTTTCCCTTCCCACTCAGCCTTTATAGTGGCCTCCAAGGCTCAACATAATCTGTGCCCCTGCTCTGTTACCTGTCTGACCTCATCTCCTGTGGTCTTCCTTCACTCATTTTACTCCACCTACACTAGTCTCTTCTGTTTCCCAGGCATACTAGGCATTGTCCCACCTCGGGGCTTTTGTGCTTGTTCTTCTTTCAGCCTGTTCTTTTCTTCCTTGGGTAACTGCATGAATTATTCCTTTACCTCCTTTAGTTCTTTACTTAGATGTTCCCTTTTTGGTGAGGCCTTCCATGATCTGTGTATCTAAAATTATAAAATCCACTGCAAGTTCTTCCCATCCTTCTTCTCTGCTTTATATTTTATTTTTTTAGCACACATACTATATATTTATACTATACTCTTTATCTTTTTTATTGTCCACACTCCCACCTCTAATACTAGAATGTGTGCTCCAAGAGAGTACAGATGTTTGTCTCTTTGTTCCCTGCAGAATCTTTAGCCTACAACCTTATAAATATTCAATCAATATTTATTGAAGGAATGAATAAATGAATCTTAGTTTGAAGTGTAAGCTTCAGGATGTCAGCCAGATTTGGGCCTCCACAGTCTTATTCACCAGGTTAATATCATAGATAATATTGCTAAATACTCTGGTTTGAATGCTCAGATCTATTAGCCATCCCCAGTATATATTCTAACTCATTTTTTCTTGGTTATGATTAATTTAGGGATAAGGTTTAAATTGGATAAGATTCTGTTTTGCCACTTCTCTCTTTTTTTTCTTTTTTTGCTTAGCACATCATTAAACACTAATGATTTTTCAATTTATAGAACTATAGTGAATAAATATACTAATGTGGCGCATTAGTCCCCCTTATCTGTAGGGAATATGTTCCAAGATGCCCAGTGGATGCCTGAAACCACAAATAGTACTGAACCCTATATTTACTATGTTTTTCCATCTGGTAACAGAAGCCACTGCTAAGTATGAGCAGGTAGTGTAAAGATCATGGATATGCTGGACAAAGGGATGAATCACGTCCCAAATGGGATGGCACGAGATTTCATCATGCTACTCAGAACGGCAGGAAATTTAAAACTTATGAATTGTTTATTTCTGGGATTTTCTGTTGAATATTTTCAGACCACAGTTGACCTCGGGTAACAAAACAAATAACAGTGAAACCACAGATAAGGGGGTACAACTATATATAGAGTTAAAATATTTTTTTATTCCAGAATTTACATTTTTACTGTGAATCTTACAGAACTCTTACCTATGGTAAGATTTACGTTGATAAATCTTAGTTTAAGATGATGACTTAAGTGGTCAAAGTAGACATCCATAATTCTACTTGTGTAACTAAAAATCAGTTTCAAAACAAAGAAGATATTGGTAATTTACAAGTAAAATCAAAATAGCACCAGCAATCCAGGGTTGCTGGCTTGTATGCCGAGCTATCCATTTTTTCTGCCTTGAAATATGTATCTAAAATAACTTATAATATGTGCCTAACTCAGTTTATATGTACTTTAAATTTGTTTACTATAATATGCTCTGACATCTTATTTGAGACTGATATTTAAAATACCTTACATTTGAAGATCACCATGTCAGTTCTCCTAATATATCTCTGCAGTGCATTTCTAGGTCCCAAAGACCTTTTTCCGTATAAGGAATACAAAGACAAGTTTGGAAAGTCAAATAAACGGAAAGGATTTAATGAAGGATTGTGGGAAATAGAAAATAACCCAGGAGTAAAGTTTACTGGATACCAGGTAATGGTTTATTTAGTTCATTGTCGCTTGCTAAATCTCATTTCTTTGGTTTTAAATCTTTTTAAGATCTTTCTTATATGTCCTTCCTACTTATAGTTACCTTGGAGTCAGAATTCTTTTTGATTCCAGTAGCATTTTGGGTTAAATATAACTGTTACCCAGTAAGGTTCAAATCCAGTGGCCACTGGAAAATTGAGTTTGACAGCCCTTTATTTTGAAAATCTTAAGAGTTAACTGAGCCCTTTAAAATTAAAATAGGTTCTTTTCACAGTCTATGTTCACTGCTATTTTTTTCAAAAATGTAATTAGCTAATATTTTATTATTTCTTAGGCAATTCAGCAACAGAGCTCTTCAGAAACGGAGGGAGAAGGTGGAAATACTGCAGATGCAAGCAGTGAAGAAGAAGGTGATAGAGTAGAAGAAGATGGAAAAGGCAAAAGAAAGAATGAAAAAGCAGGCTCAAAACGGAAAAAGTCATACACTTCAAAGGTTACTGAGAAACTTTCCATTGTTATTAATGTTACATGCCTAGTCATTAAAAGTTTTTAGATTATTTTCAATTTGTTTATTGAGCATACAGAAATATACACTAGATTCTGTGGAGCCTCTGCCTTTAGGGATAATCATATAGCAGAGGGAATAATATAAGTAACCGTAAATGTTTGGAGAATCTGGCTATTGACTCTTTATAGCTGATTTGGCCCTGAAAATAGCACTTTCTTAGTTGGAGGAGGACTGTTCTTTAGTTAAGGACATGTGAGTGCCTCCTACAATAACTTCCAGACAAGCTCTGAAGAATTTAGGAATATGGGAGACAAATATGATTCAAGACTATGTCTATGTACTATAAATATAAATACAGTCACATGTCACTTAACACAGGAATATGTTCTGAGAAACGCATTCATCATTAGGCAATTTCATCATTGTGCAAACATCACAGAGTGTACTTACACAAACCTAGATGGTATAGCCTGCTATACACCTTGGCTGTATAGCATAGCCTCCATTGTATATGCAGTCCATCTCTGCCAAAATGTCATTATGTGGCATGTGACTGTATAAAGATATATTCCTACTTGTCATTCTGCTTCAAAGAATGTGCTTTGCCTCTTCATTTAGTTCTTGTGTTTCTTCATCACCTAGTATATGCCAAACACTAGATTGGGTATACAGCGGTGAGCAAATTCAGCTCCATTCCTTCCCCCACATGAAATACAGTATAGTAGGGGATGGGGGGTAGCACACAGTAATCAAGTACATAATAAACATACATAAATTGGGAAAAGGCTATGAAGGAAATGAATGGGAATAAGGAATGACAGAGATAGGGGACCCACTTTAGATTGGGTGACCAGGCCTTTCTGAAATGGTGACCTTTATGCTGAGACCTGAAAGAAGGTTTGGGAGGAGAAGCCATGTGTGGCAGAGGGAAAGGAACACAGCAGCAAAGCTCTGTGCTTCTGAATTGAAAGAAGGTGTGGCTAGAGAATCACGATCAAGGGGGAGAGGCAGGCAAAGGCCAAATAATGCAGACTTGTAGGCCATATTATGGAATTTGGATTTTATTACAAATGTAACAATAATTGAAGGTTTTAAACAGAGGAGTGACATGATCCTATATTTACAATTGGAAGTCTAGGTACTTCAGAAATGCAATTGAAAAAACAATGAGATTGCAAAACTTACTCACCTTTAGAAACAGAAAACAAGATAAACAGATACTTGATAGACCAAAGAGTGGTATAGATTTCACTATAATTGGTCTGTCACATGATTGAATAGCTGGATAAATTACTTTCATTTAGATTCTGGTATTTAGTGGCTAGATATGCTTAGGAAACGCCTTAAAAACAAGAACCAAAAGTTTATCAGACTATCAGCAGTTTATTTTGGCAGTTTATAAAATCTACCCAACTGGCATACAAGTAAAATTGTGTGAATGCAGCATTATTTCCTGTGTACCTAATGAAAAACACATGATTGCTGTGGATGGGGATAAAGTTTGCAAATCACAACAAATAATTGGAACTTTCTTTGTCAAACTATATCTTCCGTTGCAATTATTTTTTAAGCTGAATTTCTTTTAGCATTGTGGACTTCATTTAAACACCCACTTGAATTGATTTTATTTAGTTTATGGTTGCTTGCTGAACTTCCATGTAGTATGTTGTGCAACCCTAAATTATCTAAACTACCTCATGTTGCCTACCAGGCGTCCTCAAACTACGGCCCGCGGGCTTAATGCAGCCTGCCGCTGGGCACATTTATCCAGCCTGCCGTGTGTTTTTGCCGCCGATGCCTGTCCTGCTTAGCAGCCGACTCGTCCCAGGCCCACAGTGCGCGTGTGTGGAATGTGCGCCGTGCTCTCCAACGGCCTTCCAACGGTCTGAGGGACAGTGAACTGACCCCCTGTTTAAAAAGTTTGAGGACCCCTGGAGACATTTAATAGTGTGGATATGTGGCTTTTAAATGCGTTATTTCATTTCTTGCTGCAGAGACCGGAAGTAATGGGGCTCATACCTGGGGTGGACTTACGGTTTTAAACAGTGAAGGGGTAAAAACATACTTAGCTTATTTAGAGTTATCTATTTTGAATAAAAGGATTATTTCCTTGGCTTTCCTTCAGGATCACAGCTTTCATGATCACTTAAGAATTACTTTTCCTTTTTAATATCAATGAAGTAACCTAGTACGATGGTTCTCAAACTGTTGCATGCATCAGAATCACATGGAAAGCTTGCTAAGACACATATTATTGAGCTTTACCCCCAGAATTTCTATATCATAAGGTCTAGGATGGGGTCCAGGAGTCAAATTTCCGGGTAAGGCTGATAATGCTGATCTGGGACCCACATTTAGAGAACCACTTACCTAGCATAACCTCATTGTTCTCTTTTGGATTCTCAAATGTTTCCTTTTTGTTGAATATGGTGATCTTTCTTCTGATCTATTTCTTAAAATTGAGTTGTCTTCCTTTGCACTGAAAAGTAGTGCTTCACAAACTTTTCTGACTACATCCCTGTTAGGTAGAGGGAAATGTCCCACATCTATCTCCTCTACTTCACCTAATTTCACTTTTCTGTGGAAAAAGAGCATAATAATCATAATGAAAAGTCACAGTATAGCAGATTTGAGGGGGATTATATATCTCCCTCTTTAGCAGTAAGGGTATGGATGATTCCTGTTTGAGTCGTAACAGATACTGGAAAATTATAGGTCAAAAATATATTGCATACAAATTATTTACTATATACAGTAGGGCTAATCAGAGCCTCACAGCAAACTAGACTGATGATGATAAACCATCAGTAATTTTAGTTAAAAAACAAAGATAGCAATATTTGGACACACAACCAATTTAAGACCAGACTGATAAAATAGATGATGGTCTTTCCCCAAAATTACAGGAATTCCAGTGATCCAAAGAGCTTTGCAAGGTTACCAAATACAGCTTGGCAGCCAAATTCTGTAGTAGAATACTGAATGTTGTGGCTTGTTAGTAAAACTCTAGTAATGCCCTAATTCTAGTCTGGGTATACCAAATATGTAGCAAATTATAATACTTATAAACTCACTTTATAAGGTTACTCATAAATATACTTTATAAGCATTATAAATTTTAGGGAGTTATACATTATTATCTATAGGAACTGAAGATCAAGGACTATTATTGTAGATTTTGTATATAAAGCAATTACTACTAATAATTATACTACATTTATTAGGAGAACAAAAAATATTTTACTTTTACTATTGCCATTCTTAATCTTAACTTTAGACACTCCACATTTGGAATATTAAGTCCTGTTTTCCCTTCATGTAAAAAGTAAAACTCACTGCATTTTAAACTGACATTTTGGGTTTGGTTGGTAGTTTCTGTTAAGTAAAATAAAAACAATTTAATTATATATTCTATCACATAGCTAGAAGATGTTGTCTCTTTGGAAGGTGCATTTTTAAAAACTGATTTTCTGAAGAAGCTTCAGTTTGCAAATTCATTTCTGGAAGACTGCAAGTAACTTGGCTAAATCAGTTTTGCCTTACCTCTTATTTGCAATATGCTTAAAGATTCTTAAAGTTTCTAAAAGAAGAATTGTAGGAAATGTAGAAATGTAGAAAAATGCTACATTTTACTTCCTTAAAGGTTCATAATTGGGGCCAACTTTTTAACATTTTAATGCTATTCTGCTAAGCAGTTCTTACTGTAAACTATAATTGTATTTTCATCTTTCTCCAGAGTTCATCTTGATTTCAAATCAAGATGATTGGAAAAAGGACTAGTTTACCAGGGTAGCTTTGGGCTCTTAAATAACTGTCCATAATTTAAAAAATTAAAATTAGTTTATATCACACAGTGATACAAAAATTTTGTCAAGATGATTCTGTATATACCATTAGCCAAATAGCTTCAACAAAAGTATTCCAACATGAATTCATATATTATCTTGGATAATTCACCTTACTTCTCTGGACCTCCATTTGTAAAATGATGAGGAAGAACAAGATAACCTTTAGGGTGCCTTCTAGTTCTGTAGGTTTCTTAAGCTGGTATCCATCCAACTATATATATTCGTTGACAAGATTCTGGGTACATGAATCTTCATTTTCTGCTTTTAATACCACATTGCTGGAAAGAACTAAGAGGGCATCTAGTCCACTTCTGTTTCCTTTCCATCTGGTTAAACTGAGGCCCAGTGAGGTGAAATGGCTTGTCCAATTTCACCTAGCTCAGTGTGGCATACTGCATGTTGCATCTTTACAGCCTGTATCAACCCACAAAGGCTAGGTACAAGTCAGTTGCTTCTGCATCTCTTACTTATGCTTGTGCATTTGGATTTCTGCTTTTGACTATAATATTTAACTTGTCTGAACATTTAGAAATCCTCTAAACAGTCCCGGAAATCTCCAGGAGATGAAGATGACAAAGACTGCAAAGAAGAAGAAAATAAAAGCAGCTCTGAGGGTGGAGATGCCGGCAATGACACAAGAAACACAACTTCAGACTTGCAGAAAACCAGTGAAGGGGTAAGGATACGCATGTAATTTTTCTTACCTTCTACTAACCTAGAAGACACTTTGCTTCATATTCAGCGTCCATATCTCAGCATTAGTAAACATTATGTTAGTAAATGAATAAAAGTATTCTCTGTTATTTGCGTCCACTCACAGCTCCTTAATAAGTAATTGAATGGTTAGAGTCTGAAAACAAAAAGAGAGCCAAGTGGGAATTATACCTTCCTGTCAATTTGCAACTCTGTGAACAGGTTTATTCTTTTTTAAACTTACTTTAGAGTCTTTTTAAAGTATGGTATGAAATATTGAAATTATAAAATGCCACCTCAAAATTTGACAGTTGTATTTTTTTGTCATAGAATCAATGGTATATTCAAAATAGAGTATTACATACTGCTTTCTTTCCCAGAAGTAGAATGTAATTTAATATACCCATGGGGACTTTAAATATTTAAATATTCAAATATTCAAGCAATATTTGAATGTTGATGTTTAAAGTACCCATAGGGACAAATATGTCCACTTTGACTCTTAACTCTTCTTAACCTCTATTAACTTCAAAGTCACAGGTAAGTCCACCTTTGTAAAAGTGTTAGCTAAGGCCAGTTTTGCCCCTAGGCATTTTCCATGAGTCTTTTCTCTATGAAGACTAGTTAGACAGTGTCAAATCATTTTAAAATAATGACCTATGAGATATATTATTATCTAGTTTCAGCTGAGTTCTTGTCTATTCATGTTAGTCCTATTTACGTCTCAATTCTTTCCTCCTTCATCTCAGTTATCTATAATTATACCCAAAGTATTTTGATTCTAATTGTTCTCTTATTCCTCTCACCCAGCTCAGCTTTACTCTATCCTCTGTCCACTTTCCCTCTCTTGACTTTTCTCTAATAAGTAGTGCTCTATCATCACCTTTGCCTGCAGCCTTCCCAGGGGCATATACCTGCCAATAACCCCTGAGAGCTTGAATACTTGGCTCACTCGATAGATATGCTACATATATCTCAGGTGGCTTCAATCTGCAAATAGCAAACGCTCCCAAAATTTCTCTTCCCTTTACTACTGAACTTATTTCTAGATACACTTCTTGTGACAGAGGAGGAGTTGTTCTACACCTTTACTACTCAAGAGTGTGGTCTGTGGTCAGGTAGCATCAACATGGGATGCTTGTTAGAAATGCAGAATCTCAGAGCCACCCCAGACCACAGATTCTGAATCAGAAACTGCATTTTAACTAAACCCCCAAGTCATTCATATGCACATTAAAGTTTGAGGAGCACTAATCTACACCTCTCTATTGCCAGGGTCCAGAATATTATCTCCTCCTACTTTCTCCAAGGCACACCCAATCAGTTGTCTCCTTACTCTCCTATACTGATGTCTTCTTCTGGCTCCTTCCCCTCTGCCTACACGATCTCCCTTATTCTTGAAGAATCATATATTCTACCCTTTTCACCATTCTCTTCATCTCTAAACTTCTTAATAAGAATTATCTTTTCTCCCAGTCTCCATTTCCCTACCTCCTACTCATGACTTAACCCATTGCACTCTTGTTCCTTCTTTGACCAATTCATTGAAACTGTTCTTGTTAAGGTCCCTAGGGATCCTCTCATTGCCAAATCCAATGTCTCCTTTGATCTTCGTTTTTACCTCTGCAACATTTAATACCATTAGACACTTTCTCTTACTGACTTTTCCTCTAGGTCACCATCCCCTCCCTATTCTTTCTCAGTCTCTTTCTAGAGCTCCTTTTTCTTCAATCTGACTTGACATACTTCTGCTCCGAAAACTTATGTCCATCATATCTACTCACATGGTTTCAACTACTATATATTACTGATGACTTTCTACTCTGTATCTCCTGCGTTGCAGATTCATTTTTCTATTACTAATAAAACCATTTCTACTTGAATATCTTGAAAGTACCTTAGAAAATAGTAATTGCTACTAGGTAGCAACAGTAGCCTATGTGCCACACATCGTTAAATGCTGTGCATGCATTATGTCATTTAATCCTCATACAAACCCTAGGAGGTAGGTGTAGGTATTGTCTCTATTTGTTTGCTAGGGCAACTGAGGCTGAAAGAACTGACGCAGGGTCACACAGCTATTAAGAGTCAGAGTGGGAAGCAAGAGCTTGAGGTCCTTTTATTTGTAACCTGTTTTTAATAATATCTTTGTTATGTACAAAAGAATTATCTTTTCTATATAGAGAATTATCTGTATATAGTATAAAGTTATGAAGGCCTTATGTCATAATGGATAGCAGTGACCCTACCACTCAACCTAAAAACTAGAACATAATAATTAACTTGTATCTATTTACATGTTTGTATCTAGTCTCATCTTCTTCCTACCCAGAGATGAGCACCAATGTTGTATTTATTGTTTTCTTTCATTTTAAAATCCTAGCCCACATCTAACATATAGGTATATATGCTTAATATATTGTCTAATTTTGCTTAATTTTGAACTTTTTAAAAAAAATCATGACATTTACTCACCACTATGTTTCCAAGATTCCTTCATGTGGTTATGTGTAGCAGTGGTTTTATTTCTTTTTCACTACTATATAATACTCAGTTTTGTGAGTGTACTACAACTTATTTTATCCAGTTTCCTATTGATGGGCATTTGAGTTGTTTCCAGATTTTTGCAGTTATGAGCTATGTTTCTGTGAGCATTCTCATACTTGTCTTCTAGTGCACGTGTACTAGAAGTATGTAACTAGAACTGAAAATACTGAGTCATGGTTTATGGTTTTTAACTTTACAGGATAATGCAAAATTATTTTTCTAGTAGTTAGACCAATTTACACTTCCACCAGCAGTGTATAAATGTCCCCTGTGATTGACTTGGCATAGCCAGGCTTTTTAGTTTTTGCCAGCATAATAGATAAAAAATGGTCTATGGTAGTATTAATTTACAATTCCCTGATTAATGATAAAGTTGAGCTTCTTTTCATTTTTATTGACCACCCATGTTTCCTCCTCTGTGCATTGTTTGGTTTTGGTTTTTGCTTATTTTCCTATGGGATTTTTTTTCTTATTGATTTGTAGGGCTTCTTTACATGTTCTGGATTCTAACTAATATGCATGGTCATGTGCCTTGTAAGTATCTTCTCCAAGTTTATGACTTGTCCATTCAATTTCTTTCTGATACTTTTAGTGAACAGACTTTCTTAATTTTATTGTAGTCAGCTATATCAAACTTTTCTTTTTATGGCTAGCATTTTCAGCACCATTTATTAAGTAATCCTTCCTTTTCTCTCTGATCTGCAGTGCTATCTGTTGTATATCCATGAGTCTCTCTCTGGGTTCTCTATTCTGTTCCTTTGATCAATACTACACACTTGATTATAATAGCTTTCTAATGAGTCCTGAAATCTTGTAAGGGTAGCAGCTTAAACTTCTTAAACTTCTTTTCAAGTGTTTAATTGTCATGGTCTGGGATAGAAGGTCAAGGAGGGGCTTTTTTTCTTGATGGGAGAATTTATAGGACAGATCCTGGTAAGAATGACCCAAGTGAGGAATGATCACAGAATAATGTAAGAAAGAATTGCTGAAGCAGTATCCTTTAAAAAGGCATAAGATCTAGTGCACATCTAGAGGGGTCACCTTTGTTCATCCATTGAAACACGAGGGAAGGCAGAGTATTTGGGCACAGATACGGGTAACTAGATAATTGGAGTGAGAGCTTATAAAAGTTCTCAACTGGGCGCAGCGCGGTGGCTCACGCCTGTAATCCTAGCACTCTGGGAGGCCGAGGCGGGAGGATCGATTGAGGTCAGGAGTTCGAAACCAGCCTGAGCAAGAGCGAGACCCTGTCTCTACTAAAAATAGAAAGAAATTAATTGGCCAACTAAAAATATATAGAAAAATTAGCCAGGCACGGTGGCACATGCCTGTAGTCCCAGCTACTCGGGAGGCTGAGGCAGGAGGACCATTTGAGCCCAGGAGTTTGAGGTTGCTGTGAGCTAGGCTGATGCCACAGCACTCTAGCCCAGGCAACAGAGCAAGACTCTGTCTCAAAAAAAAAAAAGTTCTCATCTGATTGCTTCTATTTTCTTAGGAAATAAGGTTAGCATTTGAGAATGAGAACAGGAAGAAGTGTTGGAAGCTTCAAGAGAGAGGAAAAGATATAAAGTTGTCATTTAGAAGAATAGGAGAGTGAATAAACCTGGGAAATGAAGTTGAATTGCCAGGCAACAGTAAGGGCCCACTTGAGGCTCGTGGTCATGAATTTGAAGTAAGAGAAGACAGAATGGTTGTGTGTTTTTTCTCTAGGCATATTCAGTTACCAGTCACAGAGCAGAAAATTGAATTTAACTAGAATTGGAGTTTGCCCAGTGAGTAGGGTAAAGGAGATTAAAGACCAGGGAATTGAAGGTGTGTGCAAGGGATTGATTATAACAATGTACCATAGAATTAAAAATATGTTAAGAGGGAGAGATATATGCGAGGAAAAGGTATGATCAACAGATTTTGCATATCAAAGAATTATTGGAGATGGAATATCAAATAGAGGGAGTGAGCTAGAAATATAGGTGGTGATAGCAGAGTAAGATATTTGAATCGAATTGTGGAAGGGTTGCAGTAGTTGCTGATGACAGTGCAGGTGTTATTGGTATTTTGAGTGGGATAATGCTTCATTGTATGCACACCATCCACATCATAGGACATTTAGCACCATTGGCTCCTGTCTTTTAAATACCAGTAGAACCCCTAACTTATAACAACCTAAAATTCCCCCATAATTTTACCCTCAAAACAGTGGCTTAAAACAGTATTTCCAAATAATACTCTAGTAGTTACAAATCACTTAAGAAATTAAGAAATAACCATGGGACTGAATGACTAAGATAGGGCAGAGGACAGGATCTTTGGCAGAGAAGATGCCAAGAAACTGAGATACCAGAATGTTAGAATGATAATCTACATGGATATTGAAATCACAGGAATTAAGATACTGAATGACAGTGGGCCAGAGGTAAAATCTTTAAGGAATAAGGGGAATAATCCAGGGAATCTGTGGATGGCTGCAATAATGAGGGGAGTGAGTGGCTTACAGTACTGAGATTCAAAGCTGGGAGGATTTTCTTTTCAGAGGATGAGGGTACAGCAGAGGGGAAGAACAGCTTATACATAGTAGTGAAGAGCAAGAAGGACACCTTCCCCATCCAGGGCCAGTAGAAGTATAAGGGCTATGGGAGAGGAAAGAGCTACCATTTGAGGAGTTTGCAGAGGAAGAACAGCACTGCCCTTATGAGAAAGCAGGTTTCAGTTAGAAAAAGTTAGCGAGTGGAGGATCTTGGAAATTCCAGTTGGGAATATAGGAGGTTTGCTAATGGCTGAATGTGACTTCCACAGAGCCCAGTAGAAGAGATTAAGGAATTGGGAGCGGGGGGCGGGGGGGCTGTTAAGATTTGAGGTCATAAAAGGACGTGTATAAAGCTGCCTGGGAATGTGAGTCCAGAGCCCATCTTGAAACAAGCAAGGATAAAGGGCACAAGGATAAAAAGTCTGATGGTCTCAAGGCAGATGTTGGGTTGAAGTTATGAGCATTGGTAGGAGAAGGAGAGAAGAGATTCTTACAAGGGGTCCCTCTTTGTTCCCGAAGGCTCTCTGACTACCTGCTTACTCCCGCCAGTGGAAGCAGGAGGCAGAAAGGAGCAGCCTCCCTTATCCAAACACTTGGCTCTCCTTGGTTCACGTAGATGGGAAGTGGAAGTGACTAATCTCTGGCCAGGAGGATACCATGTACTGCTTGGTTTAGGCCTACTGGGTTAGTTATCTATTGTCATGTAAGAAATTACCCCAAAACCTAGTGACTTAAAGTAGCATTTATGATCTCATCTTTTCTGTGTATCAGAAATCCAGTCAGGTGCAACTTGCTGAATCCTCTGTCTCTGGGTCTCTCACAAGGCTGCAGTCTAGGTCATCTGGGACTCAAATCATCTTAAGGCTCAACTGGGGACGGATCCTTTTCTAAGCTCACTCAAGTAATTGTTGGCATCCTCACAGGTGTTGGACTGAGGACCTCAGTTCCTCACAAACTTTTGGCCAGGGGCCTCCCTTGATTCCTTGCCACCTGTATCGCCCCATGAGGCAGCTCACAACATGGCAGCTGGCTTCATCAGAGCAAGCAATAAAGTGTCAGCAAGAGAGTGCTGGCAAGACAGAAATCAGCCTTCTGTAACCGAATCTCAGAATTGACATCCCATCGCTTTTGCTTCATTCTGTTTGTTAGAAGCAAGCCACTCAGTCCAGGCCACACTCAAGGGCAGGGGATTACACAAGGGTGTAAATACCAGGAGGCAGGGATCATAAGAGACCATGTCAGAAAGCTGCCCATCCCTGATCCAGCTGCTGATCTAATCCCTGCAAAGGCTCGCACCTGTCATGTTCTACTCAACCGTGGAGCTGGAATCAAGTCCTAAATCACAGGGCTACCCCACAGTTGAGGTAAGGGGCAGAAGATAGAATAAATGTTGGAAGGACAGCTGCAGTATTCACTGTAGCTATTTCCCAGTGTCCATGCCTTTATTTTTCTGACCCTGAACCTGTCCCCACTGCCCACAAGATCAAAGCCAAACTCTTAGTTCCATCATATAATGCCCTTCATGTCTGACCTCAGTTTATCTTTCCAGTCTCATCTTTCACCATTTACTCTCATTTATTCTTGGTCTCAGGACCTCTTTGATACCTTAAAAGTTATTGAGGGTCCCAGAGAGCTTTGTTTATATATGTTATAACTATTGATATTTACTTAGTTAGAAATAAAAACAGAATTCAAAATACTTAATTCATTTAATAATAATAAACCCATAACTTCACATAAATAGCATATTTATGAAAAATAGTTATTTTCACAAAAATGCTTTGAAAATAATGACATTGTTTTACATTTTTGCAAATCTTTTTAATGTCTGGTTTAATAGAGGACAGCTGGATTCTTACCTGCTTCTACATTCTGTCTGTTGCAGTATGTAATTTTTGTTGAAGTATATGAAGAAAATCTGGCCTTATGTAGATATGCAATTAGAAAATGGAGATATGAATATTTTAATAGTCTTGCCAGCTAATTGTGAATATTTTTGTTTGATATTATACTAATTCTATAAGAGGTAATTTCTTAAAGATTAGTTACAATGTGGAATCTTAACTTTTCCTATTCCGTTACATTAAAACCCATTGGACTACCTGGCACTTTGAATAACTTTCACCCATTTGGAAAATACTGGCTCTCTCATTAGTTTGGGTCTTCCAGATACTGACCCATTTCATTATAAAATATTTTAATATCACTACCTACCTCCTCAGAAAAGTCTTTTAAGTATTGGGAAGCTGCCAATGATGGAGGATTCAAAATTCTGATTTTTCACTTAAATGCTCAAATTTTATGATTGGCAACAAATACTGTCAGTTGTTTCTCTTCAAGTAATAAGTCACTTTATTTATTTCTTACAAAGTGCCAAATTGCCACGTTCGAACAGGCATATTGAATATGCCTGACATAAAAATGGTGCTCCATGAAAGATCCTTATGACGTCTGCTGCCTCACAGCTTCTGCCGACTGTGTTCTGAGTACCTTCCAGTCTCACTGCCACCCCACAGCCTCTCAGTATGCCTCACACTCAGGTACCTCAAGAGGGAATCTGATTGGATTCCCCAGCCATGATCCAGTGTAGGGGCATGGCAACCAGTGCATAAGGAACCATTTCTGGCTACTTACTAAGAAGAGACTTTAGGTCTGGCAGACACTCACAGTACCATGTCCACATTATATACCATTGTGAATTAGCAAGATATATTTTTCAATACATAGATACAAATAAAATGACTATGGTATGAGAAATTTTAAAAAAAACTCTTATTTTATAATTTGCTTTTACAAAGCACCCATTTGACAGTACTTTGTTTAAAGATAAAAAGAAGCGTGTGCCTAAAGTTGTGGTCACATTCTGGCACCACCTTCACTTTGTTTGAGGTATTAGTAATACTCTGAGGCTGCTATGGAACCATCTGTTCCAAAAATATTCTTTGATGTGGATTGGTAGTTGTTACTATGAATTTTCTACCAAGGTAAACACTGAGTTTATTGCCTTTCACATTAATAATAAGACATTGTTAAAGGTTTCTTTGGTTGACTAACCATTTTTCATTGTCCTAATGGATGTCTTCCTCCTTCACAAGGGAGGAAAATCCTCCAAAGTATCTGTGAGTATAATCTTACATCTAGTGTTTTTATTTGTTAATAAATAATTAGGAGTCACTGAGCATCGCATTTTGCAAGTTCACAGATTTTAAATGTTTTTTGTTTAAGATTGACTGCCTCAGCCGGGCGTGGTGGCTCACGCCTGTAATCCTAGCACTCTGGGAGGCCGAGGCGGGCGGATTGCTCAAGGTCAGGAGTTCAAAACCAGCCTGATCAAGAGTGAGACCCCGTCTCTACTAAAAATAGAAAGAAATTAATTGGCCAACTAAAAATATATAGAAAAAATTAGCCGGGCATGGCGGGTGGCACATGCCTGTAGTCCCAGCTACTCGGGAGGCTGAGGCAGAAGGATTGCTTGAGCCCAGGAGTTTGAGGTTGCTGTGAGCTAGGCTGACACCACGGCACTCACTCTAGCCTGGGCAACAGAGTGAGATTCTGTCTCAAAAAAAAAAAAAGATTGACTGCCTTATTTTGGTAGGGACAGAGAAGGCTAAGAAATGCATTTCTGCCATATTGAGGGGATGGTAGATTTGGTAACTTTTCCTCCTATGAAGGTCCTGGAATCATTTATAAAAGTATTGTATACATTTTGGCTGAAAACATACCCATGAGTGTGTACATGTGTGCTTACAAATACGTTTATTCAAAAATAAAGAGCTGAAGTAGGCTGTTTTTAGAAAAAATATTTGGGGCCTGAGTTCCTTCTTTCATTTATCCTATAAGAGCTTTACTAAGGGGTTTAATATATTTGGGTTAGTGATGAAGAAAACAAAAATAGCATCCTTTTTGGGAAATATAACCTGATACAATTTAAAGTGGAACCCAAATTGAAACATTATTCTTTTATGAAACAAATATTTTATCTTTGTCACGTGGATGCCATCTAAATTTTAAAAGAAATCTAGGCTTCCTTTTTTTCATCCTTTATATTTTTTTCAAAAGCAAGAAGCCAAAGACTTTGAACATCTTGATTTTGTTAACTCTTGTATTTCTTTGAGCCATATGTCATAAGTGATTAAGTTGTAAATATTTTGAAGATTAATTTGTGCATACTCTTAAATGCTTTTTAAATTTTACACAGCTTTTCTAACATCACAGTCCTCACAAAGATAGATTATATCAATTTCTCCATTGACTTTACATATCTCAGCAATGAACATAGCCTTAGAGTTGTACTGCCCTAACAGACAGTAGACAAAAGTTTATTCTTTTTTTCCTTTTTTTTTAAATGTAGCACTAAAAATGCCCTAGTATTACTTTTTGTACTGATAGGTATAAAGCAAAGCCTCAGGCTGTTCTTGCTGAGTAAGTATTGTTAACGTTGCAGTGCATATTAAACCTCAGAAAATCAGTCATATATTATGTAGGTGGGGAGAGCTCTCATTGTAAGTATCCTAAATCCTCTAAAGGCTTCTTTTCTTTCTTTTTTTACAGACCTAACTACCCTAATGAATGCTGCATATTAAGAGAAACCACAAGAAGGTTATATGTTTGGTTGTCTAATATTCTTGGATTTGATATGAACCAACACATAGTCCTTGTCGTCATTGACAGAACCCCAGTTTGTATGTACATTATTCACATTCCTCTCTGTTGTGTTTGGGGAAAAAAGACATTTTAGCCTTTTTTAAAGTTACTGATTTAATTTCATATTATTTGGTTGCATGAAGTTGCCCTTAACCACTAAGGATTATCAAGAATTTTACACAGACTTACAAATGTCTAGGATCCTTTGATCAAGGCAGTTGTGTTCATCATTTTCCTGCCTTTGCCCCACCATCATCAAACACTCAGTTAAATATAAATTAGCATTTTTTAGATGACCACTCAACATAATTCTTAAGGATGGAATTTCTTCTTTGTGACAGAACCCAGGAACTAATTCCTAAATACATTAATGTTGGTATATTGAAGATGAAATTAAAAT
>VBSM01002223.1:2643680-2654305 GCA_008086735.1 Cheirogaleus medius
AAAAAAATAAAACTATTAGATGTGTATTAACAGCCATATCCTATCTATAGTATTTTAAAAGCATATTTAATATAATATCCTGATTTCCTACATGCATAAATAAGCTCTTTTACTTTAGCCTTCAAGAATCTTAATTTGCAAGAACATATTTGGAGTTCTCGTTGTGTCTGGAGTTATATCTAATACAAAGAGTTGTAACAAATATTTTCACACTAAATATAGCCATAAGCACCCTCTAGATCCTTTTAAAAAGTCAGGAATCCCTGATACTTGACTGTCTAATTGTTCAATGCACACTTCTGAAAATTGCTCAAAAGACATGATTAAGGAGAGAAAAAAGAATAATTGTGCAAAACAGATTTTTGGTAAGCTTGGAATCTCTAGGTTCTATTATCACCAAAATAGCTTCTCTGTTTAAAAATAAGCCCCATTGTTTCAGAAAAGGAAAATGAATTTTAAGATAAAGTTTCTTACCTACAATGTTTCCTGGCACAAAAACAACAATGCTCATAATAATAGATCCAACCCAATATAGGCCAATGGTTCTATAACTTTCTCTGTAACAAAAAAAAAGCTTGACTTAGTGCACTTGTCTTAGAATACTATGAGCAAAAGACCCTCAATATTATTTTTATTCAAACTAGTAAAGCACATGAAATAAGAGTAATAAATCAAACACAAGGAACCCTGCTAATCAAACTTCATTTCCATGTGTGATATTCTATAGAACCTTTTTTGTGTCCTTTTAAATAGGAAATTATGCTGGCTACACGGATCTTCTGTTAAACTACAATGTGGTCATCACTGCCAGAGGACTCCTGCATTTCCATATTATGTATGAAACCCACAGCATGAAAGGAAAAAGTTCAAAGAAGAAAGGAAATTGGATTCCTATTTCAAATCATTGTAAGTATGAGTCATAGGATGTTAAATGGACTTACCCTGGGTCACAGAATCTTGGCCAATGCCCCAAAGGTGAAGATAATAAGTGACATGTACCCCATGCTATAAAGGAGCTGCTAGACATACACCCCTAATATTCAATGTTGAGAAAAAGTTCCTTCAACTAATAACCCAACTCCATACTATGTAAAGGCTATGAGAAAAATTCAAAAGGAAGATTCTCTGAAGGGAAACAGAAATGAAGAATACTGTGTGCTTCCTGTCCCACCCCAGCCCTCAAACCAAATACAACCAAACCCCAAGGGTCCATTCACAATGACTGGGATTGTCACAGGGAGGACAGACAAGAATTAGCTGGCGCTGTCCTTGATATATCATGCAGGCAGGTGGGTGTCAAACTGCAGCCTTGTATGAGGCAGAAATGCATGACTTTCTCTAACCTGGAAACAAACAGAGGCTTGGGAAGGGAGCTGGGCTTGAGACGTCATGAAAGATTCCTCCCCAAAGGGTGGACCTCCTGGGTTACAGGGACCCCAGCAGCAAGAAGCTGTGGGTGTCCCATCACGGGCAGGTGAGACACAGGAATTCGGCAGAGAGAGCACTGTTCACCTCAGGGACTGGTGCCAGGCAAAGGTTCCTGTGGCAGGGGTCGCCAAAGAACCCACACGTGTGCCTCACAGGATTAAGTCAGCATATCACGACAGAGGGTACCAGTAACCAAACAACAGCCACTGTCAGTGTCTTTAATCCCATGTATACACACACACACACACACACACACTCACACTCCCAGAGCCAGCTGCAGAGTGAGGTGAGAAGGGACGAAAGGACTGCATACCCAAGCCTCAGCGCAGGCCCCCAAGCCTCAGAGCTACACTTGAACTGGGGGAAAGACAGAAGCCTTGAACTAAAATGAGACTGAAGTTTTGAAATTTTATAGTTTTGAAATTTAAATTAAAGTTTGGAATGTGCTTGGCTTTAATTCCTGAAAATGAGACTGTTCTTCTAAGACAATATACTCAGAAAGCCAAGGTCTGCCCGAGCTGTTGCGGAGCAGCCCAAGGCAGGTGTTCGAAAGGCAGTGGTACGAGGAGAATCTAGCCATGTCTGCCTTGCACCCCTGGAGCTTCCATTCACGTCGGGGTGTACCTGTTTGCGCATCTGCCTCTACGCGTAACATTTCCTTACATACCGCTTATCAGTCGCTAAGGTGGCAAAGGCACACACCGGTGAACTGACTTACTCCCATGCTATGGCTGCCACCATCACCAGGTACATCAGATAATGCGCGGAGCCATCCCAGTAGCAGATCATGTGTCCATATGCAGTGTTCAGATACGGTTCACCCTGAGGGGAGCATTAGAAAGAAGTCCACTTTAAATAAGACTCAGACATTTCAATGCAGAACACCAGGCCTGTATTGCAAGTAAAATAAAACAGCAGAACGAATCTGTGTTAGTCTGCTAGGATGAAACTATTCCTGCAACGTTACAAAACTGGTAGAAATGAGAAAAAATAACTACCCTGGAGCTGCCAAAACCAGGGTGTGGCCACAGAGGCTGGAACTAGAGCAGGCCTAGCCAACTGGCCTGTGATGTATCGACACGGTCTGCGCGGTGACACAAAGGTACGTGGTGTCACGGGCAATCCTGGCTTCACGGCAAACTCACTGAGGCCAAGCCAAATCTGCGACAAAAGGTGCTTGGCTATAGCCAGAGGGGTGGCCAGGGAAGACCCTGCTCACCAGAGCCACTGGGTGACCTTGATAATTCATGCGGATCCCACGGCTTACTGGGCTGGGCATGGGGCCAGCACTCATTGCCCCCCCCCACAGACACACACAGACAGGCAGGCACTGAGCTCAGAGCTTCACGCCCAACCCCTCGTTTGACCCTCCCAACAACCCGATGGGATGGACAGGATTGACTCCCATTTCACAGGTGAAGAAATAGAGGCTCCTAGAGATAACACGATTAAGGCCTTGTAGCTAATGTCTAGCAGAGACTGTACTACCACGAATAAGCCATACCTCTCCTGGGAAATTTTTAACTTTAGGAAAACAAGATTATATGATGAACCACATTTCCCTTTTGCAGGTGGTTCCACTTCCAGGCGGCTCCTAGACAATCACTGTCAGATTTTCGTGGGTTTTGGTGTTGTTCTGACTCCACCTGTTTTCCTTTCTTCTCTCTCCCGTGTCTGTGCTCTCCTGGCTGTGTCGGTGTCTCCCTGACCTGCCTCAAGTCCTTCCTACAGCAGGGAGGAGTGTGGATCAACCCGCCCGTCAATCAGCCAGCTATTCTCTGGAGCTTCGTGCTCCCCTGTCATCTCTCCCCACAAATCAAATCAAATTAAAATCACAGAGGAGGGAGGAAAGAGAACTGAAGTTGTACTTCTATACCCAAGCCTGGCCCATCTCTGACATGCTCTGGCTGAAGAATACATCCAATTTCATGGTTTCAATCTTTCGTGCCTACACACCTGGCTCTCAAAGCCAGAGCTGTCCTCTCCTGGTGGCTTGATTGACATCTAACTGGGTGGCCCCTAGGCCCTTTGAACTCACCTGAACGCCTTTAATTCATCAGCTTCTCCCCTCAACAGCCCCCGCCTGGCCGCCTGCATCAGTGGCCATGCCACTCAGCTTACCCGGGTCAAAACCACAGGGTCATTTTTCCTTTGCTCCTCATTCTCCTGTGCAGTCTTTGGAAACTCCCATCAATTTTATCTCTGTAACGTCACCCCAGGCAATCCTCCCCTTCATCATGGCCTCAGTCAAGCCCTCGGCGTCCCTCACTGGACCACTGCTACCTTCCCAAATGGTCTCCCTACCTCTGTTAGCTTCCATACAAAGCTCCCCATTACTTGAAACACAGGTGAAGACTATGCTTTCAGCTCTGCTCTTTATTTCCTGTGTGACCTGAGTAAGCCACTTAACCTCTCTGGGCTGGATTCAGCCCACCCTAAAATAAGATAGGACGAGCTCTCTCAGGTGTGAGGGAGCTCTGTAATGCTATGATTCGGGTGGGGCAGGGAGAGTGTCCGTCATCACAACCAAATGGCTTTGTTAAGTACCTCAGTGTTTGGTACTTCACAAGCTGAAGACTGACTTGGGCTTTCTGAGATACTAATGTAGTAACACAGAAACACAAATACTAAATTCATTTAGAGTACCTCAAATTAAATACAAATAAAGGGGAGAAGTAGGTCATGTCAACACGTGGGTCTTGAGTGAGAGGAGCTGTGAGAACTGACTGTTGAGGAGAATTGCCTCCCACGGTCGGATCTCACCCTTCTGCTTCACTTTCCCTGGGAATAAGCAGCCTGAGTCTTTATAGGACACAGAATGCCACGTATCGGACCTGCTTACGCTAAATGAGAGGATTTCTGTCTCTGAGTCCGTGGTCTGGGTTGCTGGCCCTTTGGCTTAAGCCTCATCGTCACTAAGCAGTCCCATACCTCTCTCAAATAGTACGTCATGAACCCGTCGATGATCCCATCTTGTTCCAGTCCTATGATGAGGTTCACCACGCTGGTAAATCCAAAAACTGCAAACACTAGAGCAAAGAAAGCAGCAGTTTAAAAAGCAGCATCTCAGGAGGGACAATTACTGGTATTAGCTCATAATAATGGAATGTTTTTTATGTTTTCCAGAAGACACTGTGGACATCATCAACATAGAACAGACCTTCTGCACATCCAGCCAGATCCCTGCCTGTGCTCATGGACCTCCCCATCCCTGCCCAGTGCTCTCACCTGGGAACAGGAATAAGAATAACACAGTCACCCCTGAGTCCGTCCCAGAAGATCCTACAGGCCACCCTACCCATCCTCCACCCCCCTACACGCACTGCCAGAGCCAGGCCCACGTCCCACCTGGGCAGTGGGTGCAAAGCCAGTAACCAAGTGGCCAAGGAAGCAGAGAGGTGACCACCAGGTTTAAAATAATGACGCAGATGAGGTGATTCATCCCAGTGATGACCAAGCAGCCCGCTCACAGTGTGCCGCGTCTGCCCTGCTCCATACCGGAGCTCCTGAAGACAGGCAGGACGCTGATGTACAAGTGACAATGGCTTTAAGAAAAAAAGCCAGTGATCTTAAAAAATTAATACAAGATGGTACAACTGAATATCAAAGAAGAAAAGCTGTAGCGTTGTAGAGAATCTTACGGGAGCTGTAGGCATCTGTCAAATGGGCTTAAAACTGCTAGCAGCAAACAGCTGCGGAACAGTAGTTTTTAAACAGCAGGTGATGAAATTTAGTGCATGTCAGTTTGTTAAAGCTGCATTTCCAAGTTGTCATAAATCTGCGTCTCAGACTATGGGATGGGCATGGACAGCTGAAAAATCTGACAGTGAATATAATAAAGGCTGTGAAAGAGGAAGTGGAGAGGAGAGAGGAGACGGTGGACTCAGAGAAGAGAAGCCAGCCTTGCCCAGAGCCTGCGGCCAGGAGCCCAGCATTCACATCTGCCCCGCCAGGAGCGCGAGGCCCGCCTGTGCGCTGTCCTGCAGACATGCCTCCCCGTGTCTCCAGGGACGCCTTCGACCCGGTCCTCACCAACAACATCATTTTCTGACACTCATTTTGCAGAAGCCTCCTGGGCGATTAGCCGTCGTACATCTCCCAGGGAAGGAAGTGCTCAGCACGTCATCTACCAGTGACCGCTGATGCCGACGGGCACAGTCTCTGCTTTCTAGGGGGCGAGGAGTCTGGCCTGGGCCCTGACCCTGAGGCTGCAGCAAGCTCAAAGCTGTAACAGCGACCAGGACAGGAGACTGAGGTTGTAAGAGAGTGGGCATCCGGCCTTGAAGAGTCATCAGGACAGTTAGCGTGGACTCCGTGGAGTGGGCAGGGAGAAGGGGGACAGACAGCACAGGAGACCAGTCTGGAAAGGCAGACGGGCCTGGCAGCCAGAGGGCCCAGCTCATCTACGAACGGCTGCAAAACCATAGGCAAGTTACATCATTTCTCCAGGCTTCACTTTTTTATATGTGGATTGGGAGAAGCTAATTACTCACAATTATTCTTTCTCACCCCACCTTTGCCAAGGTCCACTGTGGGCAGAGAATGCTCCCAGCACCACTGATGATGGGCTCGGCCCTGTGACGCTTCAGCCACTGAAATGTGGGTGGCAGTGAAGGGACAGCTCCAAGCCAAGGCCACCAGCCCCTCTGTGCTCTGTACCTGCCACGAGAAGGGCACGCCCTGGGGAGCTGCTGCTCCAAGAACACGGAGACACATGGAACAGCCTGAATCCAACCCACAGCCTGAAGCAGAGCAGCCACAGCCAACGCACAAACCCGAGAGCAAGAAAAATAATGTCTGTGGCTGTAGGATTTGGGGAGTATTTGAAATGCAGCATCGCTGAAGCAGAAATTAAAATGTCCAGCAAAGTACCCGGCACAGGAAGTGCTGAGAGGCCAGTAACAGCGTTTCTTTAGGCACAATGAAAGGGCGCGGGCTTTGGGGATCAATGCTGTTCTCTCTGACCACGTGACCGTGACCACATTTCCTAGCATCTCTGAGCCAGTGTCTTCATTTCCCAGCGGAGGGACTGTGAGGATTAACCAGAGCAATACTGCTAAAGTGCTCAGAGCCGTACAAGGCACACTCAAAGGCATTGTTATTTATTTAACATACATGTATATTTGCCAGGCACTGTTCTAAATACTTGACAAATATTATCTTATTTAATGTATCAACTCTCCATGGCAGGTGCTATTTATTTTCCTCTTTATGCAAACGAACAGGGGAGGCGAGGTACTAAGTTCACAAGGTGGAGGGGACTGCAAGTAGCAGGCTGAGGGCAGGAAGCCCAGGAAGAGGCTGGTACAAGAGTCAGGGTCAGAGGTCAGAGGTCAAAGCATGCAGGGGATTTGGGAGCAAAGAATGGAAGGGCACTCTGCCTGGCCCTGGCAAGAACCCTCTACCAGGACCTCACCTGGGAGAGAGTGGGGTCCAGAGCCCTGGAGAGGCAACAGCTTGGAGGCGAGGGCCACAGGGTCCCACAGCACCTGCACTTCCGGCACTGTGACCAGTGGGCTCAGCATTCACAGCCAACACAGAACATGTGACTGAGGCCAGAGTATTACATTAGAAAGCAGACACAAATGATTTCCCTCCGGGGAGACCTACCGTAGAACAGCGGGTCCCGGGGTGGTTTTCTTTTGACGAGGACGCGAGCCAGCAGGGCTACCAGGAGCAGGATGAGGGCAGCAACCCCTACAATGGTCCAGGAACTGCAGCAAGCAGAACAGGGAGGTGGTCACTAACCAAATAAACACACTGGTGCCTGGAATTTCCTGCCTATTGAACGCACTCTCTCCCAGCGCTGCATAATTCGTACATAATTCTGCCTGTGCCTGCAGCACATGGCACCGTAGAGTTCGTGAAGTTTATCTGCAGCACTTTGGCCCATCTGGGCCACAACCCCTGGCTTCCAGGGACCAGAGCCATCAGGCCCTCACTCTCCTCTTACCCTGCCCACCGGCCTCATGCACACAGACAGTGTGTCTGGAGCTCTCCCTTCCCCCACCCCACCTGCCCCTGAGATGGCCGCTGCCCCCCTGCCTCTACCTACCCGCTCCTCTAAGCCCCATTCCCCGAAGCTGACAGGCCTGACCACTGATCTGCCACCTCCCTCAGGGCCAGTCGGAAACCCTCAGACCAAGCTCCAAGGAACACGCAGGCATCACAGCCTCACACGCTTTCCAAGGGGACGATGAAGAAGGGGCCAGAGCAACCAAGGTAAGGCTTGGCTGGGCACATCCCCTGGTCCTTCTCCAGGGAAGGGGAATTGCACCAAGGAGACCAGAGGCCAAGGCCCCTATTCAGTGGGGCAGCCCTGGGGCATGAGACTTGGTAGAGTTGGCAGTCAGGAGACCTGGGTCCTAGTATCCACTCTGCTACTGCTAACCGTGTGACCTTAGTCACACACTGCATTCGTCTGTTTATTAATTAATTGCAGAAAAAATGTTTTGCACACCCCTATGTGGCAGGCACTGTTGCAGGACCTAAGGAGACTAGATGAATAAGAGAGGTCCCTGTGTACAGGGAGAGGCCTATCTCAATGGACTCTGAACTCGATCACCCAGGTCACCTCCAGTCCAGCAGAGATCCTCTCCCTCTCACACCTCCAGCACCCACAGGGCTTCCCATTCTAGACAAAGAACCACCTGGCCCACTCCGATGGCCTGCTATACCAGAACCTCCTCACAACCCCTCAGGGCTGCCACAAGCACCACTCCTCAGCTGAGACCCCTCCACACCACCACAACCCAACATTGGGCCCTTCGGAGAGCCTTAGCCATATGTTCCTGGGAGAGAGAAAGAGAGGGATAAAAGGAGGGAGGGTGGGGAGTGGGGCACAAATAGATGATGAATGGATAGATGATAGACAGATGATGGATGGATGATAGATGGATGCATGGATGGACTGACAGATGATGGATGGATGATGGATAGATGGATGACAGATGTAGGGAGAAATACATTAGTTCTATGATAAGAATGAGATGGCAATGTCAGTGTCCAGGTGAGAAACTAAAAGTTGGTTTCTGGTGGTGCGCATGAGTGGATGCTCCAGGCTCCTCCTGTGGGGATGAGCTGAAGGAGGAAGCTAAAGTGGGTCAAGAGCGAGACGCTGTGCGGAAGCATCCATGAGGAGGGCAGCAGTTAGGTGTGCCGGGTAGGCTGACAGGCGCAGGTGATGGTCAGGAGACACATCCAACCCTGCTCCTACCAAGGGCCTGAGCTCAACAGCCAGCACGCTCACAGAGCAGTGTAAACTGGTTCAGGGCGTCCTCTCATGCTCTCCGCCCCCAGGGAGGGAAGAATGAAGTGAAACTGGGGCAGCAGATCATCTCTGTCTCCTGGTGGGGTCCCCAGAGACCCTACAACAGCCTAGTGCAGGGGCTGCTCAAAACAGGGAGAAATAGGTCCAGCGGAGACTCGGGGGGATGGGAAGGACTGAGGCTAACCAAGGGACGAAAGGTTGTTAGTCTCAGGGAGTGGGAAGGGCTACTTACACCTGTCTATGAACAGACGCCTACTGAGAGGGGACGTGTACGAACGAGTATGAGCAAAGAGAAAGAGAGAGAGACCCTGACCTTTTCCTGACCCTCAACCTAATTTGCTTTTTCTGTTTTTCAGACTTTCATAAAAGGTCTGGTGGAAAAGGAAGCTCAATTTAACAAAGTCAAACAACCGAATGCCGACTACGCACAAGGCACTGGGCTGCGCAGGACACTACCAAGGTGAGCCATAGCCTGGCCAGGTAAGTTCTGACCATAGGAAAGGTGCAATCAAGGGGCTGAGGGGGCTCAAAGGAGAGAAAGAGAGAGAAAGAGAAAGAGAGAGAGAGAGAGAGAGAGAGGGAGAGGGAGGGAGGGAGGATGGATCTTCAAAAGGAAAAAGTAGCATTTTTCTCTGGCTCATAAAGTCCAGGTGTGGCTTCAACAGTCAGCAACAGGGAGGTGGCAGCACCCTAGCCAGAGGGAGCAGCGTGAGCACGGCAAGGAGGCAGGAGTGTGTAGGAGTGTTCCAGGGGCAAAGACAGTCTGGGGCGGCTGAAGCATTAATGTGGGGGCGGGGGGTGGGCTGTGTCCAGGCCCAGGGCAGGGGGCTCAAGTGGGAGCCTTTGCCACGGGTCAGAGAGGGCCAGTGCCAGGGGGAACTGAGAGGAGGGAACAGATACTGGACTAGCCCCGGGACTTTCGGGGAAGGGGACAGTCGGAGGAAGGGAGTGGAGAAAGGAGAGAGAGGAGTCAAAGGCCACTGGGATTTTAACCTGCAGGAGGGTAAGAAGAATGGTTGGAACTAATTATTCGAAACACTATAGCAATGTGCTTAATAATGCACAACAATACATAATCATCTGTATTCGGTAAACGCCATCACCATCTTCCCAGTGGCTGAGGCCGCAACCCAGGAGTCACCCTCAAACCCTCTTTGCTGCCATGCGACCCTTCAGTAAGCCGGTCTGCGCTCCCACAACACCCGTCGCTTCCTGCCCCTGCACGGCTTCCTGTTCCCCTGCCTAAAAGGCTCTGTCCCCAGATCTTCCCAGGCTCAAGTGTCATCTCCTCCAAGAAGCCTTCCATGGCCACCAGCTGCCTTCCCAGTCACCCTACTTTATTGTCTGTGTGGCAGGTCACTATCTGTGCATTTGTTGATGTCTGTCTCAACACGTCTCCCCGGCCTTTTCCAGCTCACAGCTATGTCCCCAACCCTTGAAACAGTGCCAAGCACACAGTAGGCACTCAGTATATAGTCACCAAACTGTCCATAATGCCATTTTAGGAGCACGGTTGCCCCCTGCACTGTGTTGACAGGCGCTTAATACTCAGCTGCCCAGAGCTGCTGCTTCCAGGAGATGCAGCCGGAGGCTGGGTCAGACCAAAGGCAGGCACTGCCCGGGCCTAGTCGGCACTTGGTGTAGGCGCTGTTGGTATAAAGTGGCCACAGCTGTGAGAAAGGAGGAAGTCACCACTGCACACAGGCGCTACTCTGCAGCCTGAACGTCTGAAGGGGTTTGCAGTGTAGGGACTGATGTAATTTCCTTAGCACCAACTGCTGAGAAACATAATAGGTTACTTCCTCCTCCCCCCAGACAGCAGGCACAGAGGCAGGCGCCTTCCCCACTGCCCTCCGGGCCTCCAGCTGCCAGGTGCGGTCCCCTAGCCCGTGGCCCTGAGGAGGAGCGGGAGGCAGGACTGGGAACC
>VBSM01002223.1:2661892-2672652 GCA_008086735.1 Cheirogaleus medius
CCTCCCAGAGTGCTAGGATTACAGGCGTGAGCCACCGCGCCCGGCCAGAATAAAACCTCTTTAAATTATTTTACGGCATTTGGATTCTTTTCCGTTGACAATACTGTATAAAGTTCTTAAAGCATTATGCATATTACTTATGTCCCTACTAGACTGTAAGCTCCAGGAGGGCAGGAATCTTTGATTTGTCCCTAATGAAACCCAGCACTTTGAACAGTCCCTGGCACCCAGCAGCCATCAATAAAGATTTGTCTAATTGAATTAGAATCTAGACACACCCTGGCAAAATTTTATAACTCTAAATATAAATGGCAAATCCTAAAATCTTTGGGATTTCCACAAAAGAACAAGAAACAGAATTGTCATCTACCATTAACAACATTGGATCCTGGAAAGCAAAGAATAACATCTTCATAGTTAGCAAGGAAACAGATGTCGGACCTACAATCTAAACCTGACCAAAGTACCAGTTATTTGTGAAGGCAATAATAGGGTATTTTCAGAAATGCAAGAACTCAGAACATTTACTATCCATACTCTGTGGATGACAAAACTTATTCAAATATATTTTCTAGCAAAAATAAAAAGAAGTTCAAGAAAGAAAACAACATGGAATACAAGAAACTGAAACCCCAAAGAAATGAAAGAAACCAGCAAAGAAATTAAGAGGATTTGTCATATGGGGATGCTCAAAAGGATCTCCCTGGACCAACAGAGTTTAAATGACACAAGGATTTACATTTATTAATATTCTCTGGCTCTGATCACATTAATTCCTTTTGGGGGGGGGATTGGTTTTTTATTTTATTTTTTATTTTTTTCAGCATATTATGGGGGTACAAATGTTAAGGTTATGTATATTGCCCTTGCCCCCCTTCCCCCTCAAGTCAGAGCTTCAAGTGTGTCCATCCCCCAGTTGGTGCGCATGGCATTCATTATGTTTGTATATACCCATCCCCTCCTCCCCCCTCCCACCTGCCTGACACCCGATAAATGTTATTCCTGTATGTCCACTTAGGTGTTGATCCGTTAATACCAATTTGCTGGTGAGTAATGGGGGTTTTCTGTAAACCCTGAAAACCTCTCCAATAAATTCTATTAATAAAAGAGCCATAACACTTAATTGGTTTCTTGGTGAATAATATTTACATATGAATATGCTATTTAAAAGTTTTCCAGTTTTGAAACAACTATAGGCAGAACATAGAAAACTTACTTAGAATTACAAAATAAAATGTAAATGTTATAAACCTTTACATTGTGAGAATAATAACTGATAAAAATCTCAGAGTGGGGGATGGGCAGAGAAGGTGCTTCAAATCCTTCTTTTTTTTTTTTTCCAAGAAATAAAATTGAAATCTCCTCCCCAGTCCCAGTCTTCTCCCTCCATTTCTAGGAGCAATCCCTATGCCGAAATTGGAGCATCTTCGGTCCATATTTATATACTTTCCACATAAACAATATATAGTTAATTTTTTAAAAGTTAAAGTTTACATGAATATCGTTACATGTTTTTCTCTTAACATTAAATTTTTTAAATACACTGATTTCTATACACTTGTTCATTCATTTTCACTGTTAAAGTATTCTATGGTATTACCACACCACAATTTATCTTTCATTCCCCCACAATAGACCTCTGAGTTGTTTTTAATTTTTCACTACTAGAAACAATGTTGTAATGAACATCCTCCTGCGCATGTTCAGAAGTTTCTCCAGGGCAGCCATGTTTAAGAACAAAGTGGCCACGTCCTGGGTGTGTGCATGTTGTTTTGAGCCACTTTGTACCTGATTGGTCCAGGGCGAGCTCCAGCCAGTTTCTCCACAGACCTGACAGGCTTCAAAAGCAAAGAGCCCCAGTGGAAAGCAAGCACCACATGTGCTCACCATCAACTGGTACTAACTGCGCAACACGTATGTGCTCACATGGAGGTAATATTCGTCGGGTGCTGGGCAGGTGGGAGGGGGTGGAGGGGACGGCTACACTCACAGCTAATGGGTGTGTAGCGCACTGTCTGGGGGATGGACACGCTTGTAGCTCTGGCTTGGGTGGTGCAAAGGCAATATATATAACCAAAACATTCATACTCCCATAATATTCTGAAATTTAAAAATAATAATAATAAAAGAAAGAGTCACTTAGGTTGGCTTCAATCAAGAATTTCTCAAGTTTTGGTGTGCCCAAGAACTACTTAGGAAACTTGTTTAAAATGTAGGCTCCCAGATTTCTGATTTGTTAGCTCTGGGTAAAGCCTGAGAATCTGAATCTCTAACAGACTCCTCGAGAGATTCTGATACATGTTATCTCCAGTCTACACTCCGAAGAACACTGTCCTAATCCATGGCTGCAGACAGACATCTTTAAACCCAAACCAGACATAAACTAAGGATGCAGTTTATCATCAGAGGAATCATTGCTCCCAGAACATGCTGGTTGCAGAAAGTCAAATCTCAAATAATGGTATAGAATGGCTGCAATTCTACAAGCAAGAGTTTTTCCTTCTGGTCTGAGCCCAGGCCAGACATACAGGCCTTGTTCTTGTCTTCCTGTGTGCAGGGAAATTTTCTGCTAGTTCACTCTTTTATCACAGGTATGTGTCACCTTTAAAAGCCCTAGCTCTCTGCAGAGATGTCAGTTTCAATTTTCTGCATCCAGCGAATTCAAATCCTGGTCTCCTAACCTGGT
This sequence comes from Cheirogaleus medius, assembly GCA_008086735.1. NCBI lineage: Eukaryota > Metazoa > Chordata > Mammalia > Primates > Cheirogaleidae > Cheirogaleus > Cheirogaleus medius. The sequence goes on from VBSM01002223.1 coordinate 2,664,579, forward strand.
GTAAACACAAAAACCAAGTTTCCAGGTTACTGAACCAACAGCCTCCCTAAAGCTGCACCACATTGCTCATAGACTCCAGGTCCCAGAATTTAGTTTTTTCTTAGTCTCTGCAGCTTTCACTTACTTTCTTGGAGGCTTGGCTATGTGTTTAAATGTTCTATTTTATCCAGCATTTTTAATGTGTTTGATAGTGTTTACATATTATCTAGTGCAGATAGCTTTGGACTTTAACTTGAAAAAATAATCAGGTGTGATGGTTCATGCCTATGATCTCAGCACTTGGGAGATTGAGGTTGGAAGAGCACTTGAGGCCAGGAGTTTGAGGCCAGCCTGGGCAATATAGCAAGACCCCATCTCTACAAAAAAACTTTAAAAAGTTAGCCAGGCATGGTGGCACATGCCTGTAGTCCCAGCTACTACAGGGACTTTTGAGGCAGGAAGATCTTTTGAGCCCAGGAATTTGAGGTTACAGTGAGCTATGATGATGCCAATGTACTCCAGCCTGGGCAACAGAGTGAGACCCTGTCTCTAAAAAAAAAGAAAAGAAACTAAACTATCAAGTGAGAAGGACCCAAAAAAAGGCATTTTCAGAAATACAAGGTCTCAAAAAATTTACCTCCTGTCAATGGAAAAGAAGCCAAACTCTGTAAAATAACTTAAAGAGGTTTATTCTGAGCCAAATTTGAGAATCATGGCCAGAGTCACACCCAAGAACCCTTGACCAAGTGGACTCTCTGTTTTTGGGTTATAGTTTGGTTTTATACATTTTAGGGAGACAGGAATTACAGGTAAAGTCATAAATCAATACATGGAAGGCATACATTGGTTTTGCCCGAAAAGGCAGGACATCTCGAAACAGGAGCTTACAATTCATAGGTGGGTTTAGGGATTCTTTAGTTGACAATTGGTTGAAAGAGTTAGGCTTTGTCTAAAAGACCAGGAGTCAGCGAAAAGGAGTTAAGATAAGGGTTTTTCATCTTTCATGTGATGCTATACAGGAATCAGGTTGGGAAGTAAACCACATTATATTGGGTTAACAAAACCTGTTTAGTGAGATTTTATCATATGTAGGAGTGACTCACCAGGCCCCCTTAGAAAGGAATTTTTGGGCAAAAGAGAAGATTAGAGTTCAGTCCTCAATCCTATGAGCCTTTTCTCAGAAAGCTACTGCAGAATGTACTCCACCAAAACAAGGGGGTACACAATGCAGAGAAAGACATGGGATTCAGGAGACAGGAATGAGGCCAGGGTATCCCCGGGATGATGGGGTGACAACTATATAGCAGGCCTGGAGGACAAGCAGTTCCATGTAGGGCAGGGATGCTGTCTCTAGAAAAAGATGAAGTTACTAAGTTACCTAGTGTGTTGCAAGGTATTAAGAGAAGAAAAACTCTTCCACCAGAGAGTTTGAGGCTGAAGTGAGAGAAAATAGAAAACTAAGAAAGCAGCCTCATATTCTGTCGTAGAAAGTCAATAGATAACATCTAAACCTGAAAAAATTAAGAAATACCAATATAAACATGTTATTTAAAAATATAGAGGCAAAAGAAGGCATTAAAAGATATTCCTTTTGGGAGCAGAAATCAGGTGTGGAGAAGGTGGGGGAAAGAATTCTTGTTTTCATTACAAGCCTTGTAAATCTATTTTTATTATTTTTATTAAAAACACACATAACTTTGACAAATAAGTACAATGAGTACGATGGTATAACACAGCATCACTCACTTTGTGTTTGAATTTTGCAGCAAGATCATAAAGATAAATGTGTTTACATAAGTATTCAAGGGATTAGTGGTTTTTCCAAAGGCATCTCTTCATCTTTTGACATTCAAATCACCCTCTTTGAAGCACTTAATCGCATCTTCATCCTTGTCACTTTGCTCTTCCTTTGTTAATTGTTTTACAATCAAATTCTTGTTTTTACACATAAGCCATTGTCCAACATCACTTTAATCGACTTGATGAAATTGCACTCCAACAGTGCAGGAGAGGCTGGCTAACTCTGAGAAAGAAAGCCTTTGCCACGATGGGCAGAGAGGGACTCTGGGCCTAATTGGCCAGTTCATTAGTGAATGTTTTGAAGGGTTGATGGCTTTTGCCACTTTAAGCAAACTCTAACTGTGGGATCTTGAATAGCGAATACTTGAACAATGAGAATTCTGTGTATAGCAACATTGACTGTCAAATTCACTCCTCACATGCTGGTTTACCACTCACTCGACTCTAGTGTGGGAGAACATGGGCCAAAGGCAGGAGGTAGAAGGGAGACATGAGAAAGAAGACAGAAGATGGGGACTAAATAAGCTGTATATTTTATAACCAGCCTCTGGGTACTGGTGGGCTAACTGAATCCCTACCCAAACAATCAAATGTAAAACTCATTCATTCAACACACGCTTGCATAGTGAGCGAATACAATGTGCTGCAGCTGTGCTAGGCACCGTGGGTATAAAGATGGAAAGGGCGAGTAAGTGACCAACTCGCTTGCAGTCTACAGGGGACACGTACACAAATGATCGCAGCTCAGCTGCTCTTGAAAAGCACACTAGTGAGAGTGCGAATAAGGTAAAAATGCACAGGAGATCGTAGGGCAGAAATTGTCTTTCCTCACCCATCTCTAGGATTATACCCGTTGAGGCACCTTTAACAAAAGACAGATTAACAAGAGAAAAGCAAACAAATTTATTTGCGTAAGTTTTACATGACACAGGAGCCTTTGGAAATGAAGACTCAAAGAAACAAGGAATTTTTGTGCTGAGCCTGCGGAAGTGGACGGCTGTGAGGAAGTAGGCCTGGACAAGGCGGGTGTGATCTAACAGTAACAAACTGAGGGGAGTTAGCAAGGTCAGTTCTTTCAGATTCTTGTTGTCCATGTCTCTGAGGATTAGGCTGTTCCTACTGTCCCTTTCCTCTGGCTCTCGGGAGGGTAACTGTGGCGTGAGGAAGTTATGGCTTGCTTTGGGGAGAAGAGCAAGGGGGAAGTGAGAGTGACCTTCCTGCTTCTGCTGTTTTCTCAAATGCCAAGGTGCCGTATTTGGAGGTAACGTGTCCCGAACCCCACCAGGAGGAAATGATTAAATCAGCCAGGAAGGCAAGCAAATCAGAGAACGTGACCCCCTCTCCCCCACCAGGGCAGAGCCTGCCTTTCAGGAAGAAGGTACTTAGAGCAGGTGCAGTGGCCCAGAGGCTACAAACTCAGCACAGTATAGGAACCACCAGCCACCCCCCTGGGGGAGGAGGACGAGTGAGCATCTTAAGCAGAGGAGTGACAGGCTCAGCTTGACCATTCTGTAGCTCAGTCTGGTAGGTGTGCAGAGAATGAGGGGGGGGGGAATGGGCAGCAAAGAGGGGAGAAGAGCAGTCATCTGAGCCAGCTACAGTGAAAGCAGAAAGGAGGAACCAGTCAGGTACCAGTCTACAGAGTTTGGTGCTTGCCTGGATGTGGCAGCTGGGACCAGAGAAGAATGTGGGGATGACAGCTGGCGAGGAGAAGGAAAGGGGAAGGGAACTAAGGGGACTGAGGTCCACTGAGACCTGTTGAGACCCACTGTGGTTTTTCCCTGAGGCTGGGGATGGGGCCTCCTTTGTGCACTTGTTGCTGCCCAAATAAAATCAGGTTTTATAAACCAGGAAAGACAGGAGAAAAAACTGGTGGCTAGTGGTTGGAAATTAAAGATCTTTTATATGCTTGACCATTACATTCAGCTGTCGTTCTTGATCCTCAAAGAACTCTACAAGGTACTGTCTCAATTGGGAACACATGGAGTTGCAAGGCGCAGAACCCACACTCACACTGGTTTAAGCAACGTAGACATTTGAAAATCTGACATAGCAATAACCCTGGAGAAAGAAGGTTCCTTTTTAGCTGCAGTGGTTTAAAGATGTCGTTAAGAACCCAGCTTCTTTATGTCTTCCTAATCCCCATCTCGGCATGTTGGGTTTTTGCCCTTAAGCTTGTTAACATGAGGGTTTTTCCTCTCTGGGCTTTTATATTTAACTGGACCACGAAAATCCTGCCAAAAGCCTGCTTCCAGACTCTTCCATTTCATCGGCCATAACTGATCACATGCTCAGTTCAGAACCAATTTCTAGCAGGGGAATGGGGCAGGCTTGGACCAATCATGGCTTTTCTCTGAGGCCTGGGGACAGGTGTTCCTTCCTTGTGCATGTTGCTGCCCAAATAAAATCAGGTTTTATAAAGTAGGAAAGAAGAAGAAATAACTGTTAGGTGATGGTTGAAAGTCATATTCCCAAATTTCAGAACATCCTAGGAAAGAAGGCAAAAAGAAAAAAAGAAATGATCCAGGTCAATCTCCTGCTAAATACCTCTTGGTAGCATTTACATTTGGAAAGATAATAGAGAAGCCTAATCTACACAATGCGTTTACCAGGGCTGAGCTGGTACTTTATGGTAAACATATCTGGGATGGATGCATTTATGGGACCTCACCCATTGGAAAGCATTAGTATCAGCTTTGTAATTATCAAGTATAAAATGGAGGTGTTTCCTGACCCCTTTGTGTAAGTGATGTCCGGCACACATCACTTAAAGACCTCATATGTCCATTCTGGGTCAGGGTGCGTCTTAATGTGGTGAGCGAGGACCTGGAGCCGCATTGGAGGCTCCAGACTTCTCCATGGCGTGGTCAACCCAAGTCTCAATACCAACTGTATCTTTTGAATTATTAGTAAAGGCCAATATTGGGTAAGATTTCTGATTCTTGTGAGTCTGATTGAACAATCCTATCTTTTGTGTTTTCCCAGGTAGGTAAACAACAATGTTATTCTCCGCATTTGACAGACAGAGAAATGGAAGCTTGGCAAGCTTTAAAACCTTGCCCAAGCTCCCCGAGCTGTTGACTAGCAGACCAGGAGGGCGACCATGGCTCAGCGACTTTCCACCACGGTGTGGGGCTGACAGGTGGGTGGTGCTGTTCCTGGAGACAGGAACATAATCAGATCATTCCCCTCATCTCTCAACACAATCGTACGACATGCACGACACAATTCTCTTGCATTCTGATACGATTGATCTGTTGAGGCCACAGGCTAAAGTCAGACTGCCAGACGTTCTCCCCACTTCACTTCCAGGATTTCAGCTGGAGTTTTTTTCTTTAAGTAGCAGCGATTTACCTTATAAGGAATTGAAAGAGGTGCCAGGGAAGGAGATGTAGTCAGCGCAGTCTGACATGTCTGTAGGGCACCCGTAGGAGATTTCTATTCGACACTCAAATACCCGAAACAAGTATTATGCCAAGAAGAAGGATCAGGGCTGGAGATACAGAGTTGGGGGTCACCAGCATTAGCTGAAATCGTGGAAATCGATGAGATCATGCAGAACAGGGTGGGGATGAGATGCAGTGAGCCAAGGGTGGCGCCATGGGCAATGCCACTGCCCAAGGGTAAGGGCAGGAGAGAAGCTTGTGACACAGCAAAGGAACAAGAAAAGGTTAGCGAAGTGTGAAAAAATGTAAAACTGTGTCACAAATTCCAGGCAAGGGGAGTTTCAAGGAGTGAGTGGTCAACCTTCATACCCGATGAGGCCAAATAACACGACAGAAAAAGACTCATGGACTTGGCAGTTAGAGCTCGCCAGCCAGTGGCCCTAGAGCCACTCAGGAAGTGGTGGCTGCAGCCAGACTGCCACGGCTGAGGAGCATGAGGAGATGAAGAAGTGGAGTGAAGAAACTGTGACAGGAAGGAAGGAAGAAAGAATGGCAGACACTCAGAGGCTGAAGCAGGGGCTTTGAGGAAATCGTTTCTGTTAGAATAGCTATTAAGATGTCATTTCTGTTAGCAGAATAGCTATTAAGATGTATCTGTGGGCATCAGGAAAAGAAACCAGTAGAAATAGAGACATTAAAGTCACCAGAAGGAAAACGGACAGCTAGTCTAGCAATACAGCAAGGGAAAGAACTCAAGAGCAAAGGTAGAAAATTAGCTTTGAAAAGGAGGGAATCACTGAGGCTGGAGGAAGAGGGATTAGCAGACCTACTTATAGCTGGGCTGCTTTCGTTTCTGTTGGCTGGGAAGTAAGCAGAGATGGGCGAAGTTAAATAAATGTGTTCACATAATCAGTCTGGTCTATATTTATTTCGCTGTAACCAGAGAGGCAGCATATTCTAGCGATGGGGACTCTGAAACCCAATCTGCTGCTTTGAATTTCATTTCTGGCCATGACATGCTTTTTCGTGGAAGGTCATATTTATATCACTACAACAAAATCACAGCAACTGTCCTCAGTCTGGCTTATTAAAAAGATTCAGAACATGTGGGACAGATAATTCCAGCTCTTCATTGTCCTTGGAGCCCTAAAATTATTTTTATTAACACAACAGCAGCCTTGATAATGTGGTATAAACTGGAATAATTTTAGTTATTTATCTTATATTTGACTGCATCAAAACAATATGTGAGACAGCTAATGACAGAAGTACAACCAGAGAGTTAAAATAGATTTAAAAGAAAAAAAAAATCACAACTCGGACAAAAATTTAAACATAGCAACTACAGAAATGTAAACTTGAAAAATGAGGCACCAGGTGTTAAATAATCAAAAGTGAAGTCAAATTATTAAATCTGGCCGGGTGCGGTGGCTCACGCCTGTAATCCTAGCACTCTGGGAGGCCAAGGCAGGAGGATCGTTTGAGCTCAGGAGTTCGAGACCAGCCTGAGCAAGAGCAAGACCCGTCTCTACCAAAAATAGAAAAAATGAGCTGGGCATGGTGGCGCGTGCCTGGTCCCAGCTACTCGGGAAGCTGAGGCAGGAGGATCGCTTGAGCCCAGGAGTTTGAGGTTGCTCTGAGCTAGGCTGACACAGTGAGACACTATCTCAAAGAAAAAAAAAAAAAAGAAAAAGAAAGATAGAAAAAATTAGCTAAACAAAAGAAAAAGTCTCTTCGATGTCTGGCTTAACAGAAGACAGCAGGGTTCTCTCCTCCTATATTCAGTCTGCTGCCACACCACCACAAGTCAGGTAGCCTTTGGAGAGCCCCCGCCACACACTCCTGAGAGAACGAGAGTGGAAAAGGCAAATAACAACGTCATTATGAAAATAATTTTGACCTCGCAGAGCACCTGAAGGGTCTCCATGAACCTCAGGTGCCCCAACCTAAAAACCACAACCCACACGACGTAGCGAGGGACAGCTTCGTGGACACACCACGAGCACAGTCCCACAGTCCCACAGGGCCCTGTGCTCTAAAGAGCTCCATGTTTGGGGTTTAATGTTCTGTAGTTGCCAACTTGAAATTCTTAATAATTTTGTCTTTGATTTAGTGTTTTGTAAGTGAAGTCCAAGGGCACAGTGAGGCACGCACCACGGCTCGCACCGCAGCTCTCGCACTGTCTCCCTTCCCGCTCTCTCCCCGCCTCCGCGGGGCCAACTCAAGCCACCGGCTCCCCATCCCCTGGCGCCTGGGCCTCATTTGGCCTCTCTCTGCTCCCTGCTCCTGCCCAGCAACCACTGTCACCCTCCATCCCTGGCGGGAAGGATTGGAGCCGGGCACGTGCTCTCTTGTCATGACCCCTAGACTGGCGATACCATGGGACCTTCAGCAGACAAATCGAAGGCGAACTTCTCAGCCACCTGCAGCCTAGGGCCTAGCATGTCCTGGCATGATGGTTGCAATACCCTGGGGTTCATAGGTCCACTGTGGCTTGGCAGCCAGCCTATGGGAAGAGAATATCTGTGCCTCAACTTCCCCACCCCAAGCCAGGGCCGGTGGTCAGATGGCTGGCAGGAGGGGGAACCCATAGCCGATGTGCTCCGTGCACACCACCAGGGGCTGTGAGGGCTGTGCTCGGCCTGCTACATCCCTGTGCCCAAGGGAACCAACACTAGCAGATAAAAACCCCAGGACAGATGGAGAGAGAGTGGGGTAGAAGTAGGAAGTACACTGGGCCCTGAAAACTGGGTAGCTGGTCCTGCAGATAGCCCCAGGGGAAATAATCAGGCTAGACACCTGGGTGTCCATGCCCTTTGTCCTAATAAATCTGTAAGGGTCAAGTATTGTAAGCAAATGAATTCAAAGCAAATGAAAAAGCTATAAAGGTCTTTTTTTTTTTTTTTTTT
>VBSM01002223.1:2672752-2692929 GCA_008086735.1 Cheirogaleus medius
AGAGAGAGAGAGAGAGAGAGAGAGAGAGAGAGAGAGAAGGCTGCCAGTTGATTCACACTATACTCAGAAGTGCAGACGAAATGTAGCTGTTTTATTATCTTTAAGTGATCTGATGTTACCAGGTCCCACCTTCTAGGTGACATGGAAAAAATGTATTTTAGTCTATTCCAGGACAATTAGTAAGAATTAGCAAGAATGTAACCAATCCCTTTAAGTAAGGCTGTCTCATAGGCAGAACGACTCGGTCTCAGATTCCACTCTCCTCCTCCAGCTTATCCCTAAGGTAGCACCTGGGTATACAGGGGAGGGGCCCATGTGACCCTAAGATTTTGTGGGGATAGAAGGCTCCCTTGGCCTCGTGCTGGCCCTTGGGTCCCTTTGCTATGTGTGGGCTGGTGATCGTTGAGAGTTAACCTGTCCCTGTCCCTGGTGTTCTGGTGTCCACAGCTAACCTCTGCAGTTGGTCTAACAGGTTCTCTTTCTCTTGGTCAGAGCCTGAGGGCTGCCCTCCAGCTGGCTCAACCTCACCACGGCTTTCACTGACCCATGAGCTCCTCTAAATCGCTGTCACATTGTCCATCTGGCCCCTGATCAGGAGGACAAGCCATGGAGTCACCTCACCCTCACCCAGCAGGTCCCTGGCTCTCAATTCTGCATTCCTGGGAGTGGACACCAGGTCTTCTCCCTGGACGCCCTAATTTTAAACCAACCACCTTGATAAGGAAGCCACGTATTCACTCTTTCCTGCTCTGGGAAGGTAAGTCTTCTTTCTTATGGAAGGCGGCAAGGGAACATTAAGATGGAAACAAAACAAACACATCAGTTTATTATGGGCAAAAGTATTGTCACCATTACTCAAGCAAGCACAAAGTAATTTAAGGACAGGAACAGTAAAAAGCAATAAGAGAGGCCGGGTGAGGTGGCTCACGCCTGTAATCCTAGCACTCTGGGAGGCTGAGGCGGGTGGATAGCTCAAGGTCAGGAGTTCGAAACCAGCCTGACCAAGAGCGAGACCCCGTCTCTACTAAAAATAGAAAGAAATTAATTGGCCAACTAAAAATATATAGAAAAAAATTAGCCGGGCATGGTGGCACATGCCTGTAGTCCCAGCTACTCGGGAGGCTGAGGCAGAAGGATTGCTTGAGCCCAGGAGTTTGAAGTTGCTGTGAGCTAGGCTGACGCCACAGCACTCACTCTAGCCTGGGCAACAAAGTAAGACTCTGTCTCAAAAAAAAAAAAGCAATAGGAGCCTAAGGAAAATCTCTTGACTAAATCATCCAGAAGAAATGCAATTTTTAGAGAATAAATCTCCAACATTGTTTTGAAACTCTATTGCAGTCTGTATAAACTCTACATACACAGAAAGGTGTATGAATCCAAAATGTGTAGTTTAGTGAATTTTCAAAAGTGGGTAGCTTTTGAAAGCACACAGAGATGTTGAACATCATACATCACCTCTGTAGCAACACTCAGACCCAGAAACAGAACATTAACTGCACCCAGAAGCCCATTTCTTGTCATTTCCATTTCTTGCCTCCTAACAGCATAGTTTAGTTTCTTGTTTTTGAACTTTATCTGTGTGGAATTACACAATATACACTGTTTTGGATCTGGCTTGTTTTATTTGATGTTATGTTGTAAGATTCATCCATGCTGTTCATGTACCAATTCACTCTCATGGCTGTGTAGTAGCCCATGGTGTGAACGCACCATAATTTCTATTTCTTTTCTACTGAAAATGAACATTTCAGTGGTTTCTAGTTTTTGTTCATTACAAAAAGTACTCCTATGAATATTCTTGGGCATGTCTTTTGGTAAACACCCATACATGTTTCTATTGGGACTATCCCTAGGGGTGGAATCTGTAGGTCACAGACCATGTATATGTTCATCCATAGGTGAAAATGCTAAAAAATTTTCCAAACTGGTTGCACCAATTTATACTCCCACCAGGATCATATGAGTATTAATGATCGTTCTATATCCTTGCCTACACTTGTTATTTTCATCCACTTAATTTTTAGCCATTATGGTTCTGGTGTAGTGGTATCTCATTGTGGTTTTAATTTGCATTTCCCTGATGACGCATTATGTTGAATATCTCTTTGTGCGCTTATTGGGCATTTGAATAACATCCTTAATGACTTGCTTGTTCAAGTCTCTTGTCCATTTTCTATTCGGTTGGCTTCCTTCCTTTTATTGATCTATACATTCTGGTTGCCAGTCCTTGCTAGACATATGGATTGCAAATATCTTTTCCCAATCTATGGCTTGCCTTTTCCTTCTCTTAGTTAGCATCTTTTGATAAATGGTGTCATTTAAATATAGTCTAATTTATCAACTTTCATGGTTAAAGCTTTTTATTTCCTTTTTAAGAAATTTTTGCCTACTCCAGTATGTTCTGCTTTGTTTTCTTCTATAAGATTTGTTTATGCCTTTCATATTTAGATTTGGAATGGATTTCTTATATCATGTGAGGTTAACCATTGCTAAAAGAGATAAAAGGCAACATGTACCCAAGAGTACTAGGACAAGATTTTAAACAATTCATTATAAAAATCCATAATAAACTACTCAAGTCATCATCATAAGAAGTGGAAGTCAAAACTGACATGGTAGAAAGTCAATCAGCAAAACAGAGTTGACTCGAGAACCATTCAGAACATGAAAGAACTCTACAAAGAAAAATGTAAAATAAACCAAGTAAAATAGAAAAACCGCTAAACTCCTATTGTAAGCATCAAGGTTTATGTATGAAGAAATAGGTTTAGAGAAAATTAATAAGGTCATAACCAGTAAATGATCAAGCCAGAGACCAAACCTGGGCTTCTCCACAACAATCATCACCCCAGAGGAAGGACAGACAGAGCTCAGGGACAGTAGGGTGCAGCATCCAGACTCCAAACCTCAGGAACCTCAGAGAAGATGCCTCAATTCTCAACAGCCAATAACTAAAAATATAACAGAATGTGAGGGGAAAAATTCATCTATAAATGGAGTCCTTATTAAAATTAAGTTAGAGGATCCCTCTATTTTTGTATAAGTTTGAAATTTTCCACAGTAAAGAGTAAAAACATTTAAGTCAGAGATCGATACCATGGTGTTTTCAAATTGCAGACACTTTGCAGAGTTTCCCAGCAGAGAGGGCATAATACTTTTAAGGATCCAACTCAGAATTGCCTTTACTTCTGAGGATCTAGTCAAGCCCAGATACAACAGAGCAACATCTATAAGGCTTAGTGGTAGGGGAGGGTAAGGGTGAGCTTTGTTGCAGAGAGCTGTTTCCTCAACAAAGCTGTCATCCGTAGAACAAAGTAACACTAAGACATTTCAGGTCTGCAAAGTCTTAGAGAACTTACAAGTCAAATGCCTTTACTCCCTAATTTGCTCAAAGACATATATTATTTCTTTTAAAGCACTTAGATATAGCTCATTATGTGCAAGGCACTATTTTAAGTGCTTTATGATATTATCTTATCTTCATAACAATTCTATAAACTGAATGTCATAATCTCCATTTTAGGGATAAGGAAACCGAGGCATAAGGAGCTAAAGCAACTTGCCCAAGGTCACACAGCCAATAGGAAGTGGAGTCAGGATTCAAACCTAGGCAGCGAGGCTCCAGGGTGTGTGACCTTTTACTCTGTGTTATTCTGCCTCTCCAAATTGTCAGATGAAACCAGGGTGAATTAAATATGGAATTTTTGAATGAGAAAGTTATAAAACATAAATGATGAGGTAATGTCAAAAGGAAGAGGCAGAGGAAGAAGAAGAGAAGGGATGACCAAAAATAATACCCTCAATACTTAAGTAAATATGCTTGTTGGTGTTACACGGCATCTAGATAAACTGTCCTCAGAGTGCCCTGACTTTGATTTCCATTTAATTAACAAATCAATCTCCCATGTACACTCCTCTTTATTTAACAAGCCCCTGGACATACTTTAGTTAAATAATCTAACATTTATTTTGGTTCTACTGGCCCAAGAGAATGCATACTCTCACAGGGTCAGAAGAAAGGAGGAGAAAATTTGGCATAAGATGATAGATCCAGGGAGTCCATGAGAATTTTGTAGGATCTACAGTTTGTAAGGAAAATTGTGCGACAGCAATGAAGATAAACCGGGCCCAGGCCCTGGTGCCAACCAGTGCGACAGATGCTTGGGCTGAGAAACTGGGCTCTTGGGAAGCTACGAACTTCAGCTTCCTCCAGCCATCCCCAGAAAACTGGATCAGGAGGAATGTTGCTGCCCGAAGGAACCTAGGAATAGGAATCTCTGCCTCCTCAATCCAAAACGATAAAGGGCACGGAGAGACAGTACCTCCTGTTCCCACCCACCGGTTGAATACATTAGGGAAAAGGTGCCAAGTATCTGCTGGGAATGGGTAGACAAGTCCCCATCCCTCAGATGGGTTGCAGACAAAAATTATGTGTCAGCGGTTAAATAAATTCTCATTCAAGCCCAGAAGAGTGAGGCAGAAGAGAGATATTCTAACGGGGAGATGAAGCGTGTCTGAGAAAGAGCTAGGGTCCTGAGAGAACTTGGGTGGACGTAGTGAACTAAAAGGTCTTTCTTGCCCCTATTCTCGAAGAAAGGTCTGACATCTCATCATGGGAGTCCTGCGTGGAGAAGAGAACCTCTCAGCGGAGGACAAAGAAGAGGCAGCAGACTCGCCGAGCATCTGTGGACACTCTCACAGCCTTGCTCAGGGGGGGCACGGTGGTGGACCCTGCAGTGACTGCAGCCGGGACCAGGCAGCTGGGACAAGAGCCCCAGACAGAGGGACCGGCCAAGGCAGGAGGCGGCAGGAGGTGCTCAGGGAAGCAGGGCAGACAGCAGAGGGGATAGATGAGCAGCTCTGCCCGGGATCTGGGATGGAGGAGGTCAGTGCAGGGGGGTCTGGGGTTGGAAAGATGCGGAGAGATCAAGCTGCTGCACACTGGGAGTGACCCTCTTCCTGCTTGTTTGTTTAATTCCTGGGGCCACGCTCCTGGGAAGGGCCTCTCAGAAACTCTGCAGCCTGGAGAAGGAGGAAATGTTGGTTTTTCAGGGCTTAGGTCAGCCACATCTTTCTGAAAAGTGTTGATTCTCAGTTGGAAAAAGGTGACATGTGGGGAGAAAATGACCCTATAGGCTCTGAGATCTTAGAACTAAGGCTCTACTCTGCGTTAGTGTTATAATAAAGTCTGGTGAAGGCTGGGGCTGATTTAAGATTTATAAGAAGGGCAACCGTGGGCCTTTTTGACTTTTACCCTGCACTTCTTCCCAGGAGCTCAAACTCGGCTCCCAGGCATGGTTACGGCCTCAGGAGCAGAGGGTATTATTTCACATGCTTATCAGTCTCTGCTGGTCACGTGAGCCTTCTTCTGCCTTTAGTTTCTTGACCTTAGCTTCTATTTATACCTACAATGCTCATCCTTTCAAATAGAGAGTAATCCAATAGCAGCTATCTTTTCATGCACTCTCTGAAATATAAAAATCCTAACGGCATAATAATTGCCTTTTATGCTTTTTAAATGTCTTCTCTTTCTTTGGCATTAACTTATTTTTCAAAATAGATCTCTTCCTCCTTCTTTCTCCTGACTGCCTTTTCTAGAATTGTACTTAATGTTTTTTGCCAATAGGCCTTTTTCTTATAAGTCCTCACATGTGTTCTAATTATAAACCAGCACACATGGTGACATATATTACTTTCCTAGGCTGGATTCCAGAAAGCAATGACAAGCAAAGAAAGAAGAGCTCCATAAGTAAGCTGAATTTAGTCTAGGGTATGGCAAATTGCCTTTGCTGCTGCATTTCTTTAAAAATCCACCAGATAGCAAAAGAAGTTTTATTTCTAGCTGAGCAGGCCCCAATGGGCTTCCCCCTTTTCTGCTAAATTATAAGCTTCCCTGGGTGAGTAATGTGTTCTAGTCGTCTTTGAATCTCACCTCTAGTGCCTTGCAATGAGTGTTGAACTGCATCAAATCACATTTAGTCAAATAAAGAGTGATACTTAACAGCATTTCATATGAAGTCAAGGAAATAAACTGCAGTTTATGGCATAGACAAGCCTAGTGTCCCTGCTGTAGCTTACCAGATATTTCATTCAAAATTTTTATGTAGTCAAATCTCACAATATTTTTACTTAAAAAAAAAACCTCTTTCCCTCAAATAAGAAAAGTAATATAAAGTGGGAGAAATCACTCACAATCCTATTACCCTGCAATATATAAAATTAATAGCAGTGGTCATACTTTGTCTTTGTAGGCATACATATATATATATATATATTAGACATTTAAAACAAACTGGTACACTCTAGGTCCCAAAGGCAAGACGGTGTGATATGCATCTTGCTCTGTGGCCTGCTCTTTTCACTCATCATCACGGGTTGAAAACATGTTTTCATATCAATACAGCTATTTCAACAGGTATTTATTGCTCCATCATATGACTGCTTGCACCATAATTTATTTATTTATTTATTTATTTTTGAGACAGAGTCTCACTCTGTTCCCTGGGCTAGAGTGCCGTGGCGTCAGCCTAGCTCATAGCAACCTCCAACTCCTGGGCTGGAGTGATCCTCCTGCCTCAGCCTCCCGAGTAGGTGGGACTACAGGCATGTGCCACCATGCCCGGCTAATTTTTTCTATATATTTTTAGTTGGCCAATTAATTTCTTTCTATTTTTAGTAGAGATGGGGTCTCGCTCTTGCTCAGGCTGGTTTCGAACTCCTGACCTTGAGCGATCTGCTCACCTCGGCCTCCCAGAGTGCTAGGATTATAGGCGTGAGCCACTGGGCCCGGCCTTGTACCGTAATTTAATCACTTATCTAAATTGTTTCTATTTTTGAAAATTATTATAACATTTTGATATTCTTCTTGTTTGTTTGTGTGTGTGTGTGTGTGTGTTAAGAAATAGCATCTGCCTCTGTCGCCCAGCTTAAAGTGGCCTGCTCATAGCTCACTGTAACCTCGAATCCCTGGGCTCAAGTGGTTCTCCTGCATCAGCCTACCGAGTAGCTGGGACTACAGGTGCACACCACCACACCTGGCTAATTTTTTACTTTTTGTAGAAATGGGGTCTTACTCTGTTGCCCAGGCTGGCCTCCAACTCCTGGCCTCAAGTGATCCTCCCATCCGGCCTCCCAAAGTGCAGGGATTACAGGTGTGAGCCACTACATCTGGCCTTTATTGTTGTTTTTAATTCTACATCTAGCTCTTATTTCTTTAGGATAAATTACCACAGGTAGAATTGCTGGAACAAAAGATACACAGGTTTTAAGGTTTTAAACTACTGACACATTTCTGAATCACTCTTTAGAAAGGTTATACTTCTGTGCATTCCCTGTTTGTGTCCTTTGTCCATTAAAAAAAGGGAGAGGATATATGTCTTATCAATCTGTAAAGCCCCTTTATATGTTAAGAATACCGTGTCTTTGTCATAAATCATGCAAACATTCTTCCCAGTTTGTCTTTGTACTTTTAATTTTATTTCGCTTTATTTTTAGATGGAATGTTTAACAGTTTTACATAGTCAAATATGCCAGTATTTTTATTTTGTGGATTGAGTCATTGATGTATGTTTAGAAAGGAATTCTCTACCTCAAAAACAGATACTTTTCACTTGCATTTTATTCTAGTTTGTTAATGGTTTCTTGTTGTTCTTGTTCTTATTGTTCTTTTTCTTCATCGTTTTTTAAAATATATAGCTTATTCTTTCAGGTAAAACTTTTGCTGTAAGGAGTGAAATACAATCTAGCTCTAATGAATTCAATAATTTTATATCAGTACCTTTACTAAAAAATCCCTCATTTTCCCCATTAACATGAAATATTATCTACCTCCTATATCTCTATATCAATCTATCTACCTATAGTTGGGTCTGTTTCTGGACTTCTTGGCCTGGTGTATTTAGCTACCTATTCCTGTTTCAGTAATGTAAAACAGGAAACAACTGTTGAGCACTTACTGTGTTGCCTGGCTATTCTAAGGCTTTCTAAATATTATATTATCAGTTCTCTCCTAATGGATATTCCAGTGTTTATTGTCACAAATAAAGCTGCAATTATATCCACGTACTTAGTCATTTCACAAATATATGAATATATTTGAATAGGACAAATATCCCAGAGGGAAACCATTGTGTGAAAGGATATATGGAGATGTCTTTTTGATACCTGGGCCAAGATATCTATATTTGAGGTGATAATTGCCACTACTATTTCTTTATATTGAATTACATTCGAATTACTTGGATAAATTTTACTTAGTTGTGGTTATGCTTTTAATTAGTGCTAAGTTTGACTTGCTGTTACTTTGAAATTTTCATATTTTATTCATATGTGAGATTGGCTGATAGTTTGCTTTCTGTGAGCTGTCTTGGTCAGGTTTTTTGGTTGTTGTTTTGTTTTGTTTTCCTAATTTAACCTTTAATAAATTTTTGTCAGGTTTTGAACTCCACTGGGCTCAAGTAATTCCACCTTGGCCTCCCAAAGTGCCGGGATTACAGGTGTGAGCGACCGCGCCCGGCCAGGTTTCCTAGACTAGTATACTTTTTTAATATTTTCAAAAGTACCAAAAGAGCTCTTCACATTTTTATTTTTAATCTCCTTAATTATGTTTATATATCCTTTCTCATATCTAATTCTGTGTTTTTTAATTTTTTTCCTTCATTAAACTAGGTAATACAGTATTCTACAGAGTATGGTCTATGGATAACCTGCATCAGAATACCTGGGCTGCGTTTACAGTTACAAGTTCTCAGGCCCTACCTAGATCTACTCAATCAGAATCTCCAGGGGTGAGGCCAAATAATCTGTATTCTTAATTACACTCTGGATAAATCCTATGTATTGTCATATTTTGAGGGAAAATGCACTTCTTGTTTACTTCTGATTTAAAAGAAACAAAAAAAGTTTTGTTTTTGATGTCAAAGAATGTGCTTGGATTTGTTTTCTAGTTCTACAGAATTTCTTTTCTTAGAAAACTTAGAAACTAAGTAAATATTTAGCTGTAAATATGTTACATATCTAAATATTTACACATCTACATATCCAGAAAGTAAGAAAACAGAAAAAACGTTTTTTGCTTCAAATAGAAAAGCAAAATCATAATCATTCTGCTATATATTTAATTCCTTTCTCTGGCTTTCCTTTGCTTTGTGTTGCTTTTTTCCCCTAACTCCTGGATGAGTTTGTTCAACATTTACTGAGGATATATTATGTGACAGGGACTATACCCAGTGCTGAAATGTTTACTTTATTTATTTTTTATTATTTCCAGTTTGGTAAAGAAAGTGGTTTTGGCTAAGCTTTAGCCTTAAACTCAGCTTTGACTGCATTAGACAAATTTTGATATGGGGTATCCTCATATTTTTGGCTATTAAATCATGATTTTATTGTTCTCTGCCAGGCAATGTGGCCCATACTATTTTTGCTCTGGTAACTTGAGGTTTTCCTTGAGATTTAAAATAGAGTCAATTTTTGGTAATGGATTATATAACACATTTTAAAAAAATCCATGAGTCCACACTGATACTCAAAAACAGAGAGGAGGAAGGAGGAAAAGAAAGAGAAGGGAATGCTCTTCTTTACAGAATAACAAAGAGCCTCAGAGTATCACTCCTATGGATTACTTATTATAATAATTACACAGGAATTATACACCTTTACAATGGAGAAATCGGGCAGTCACAGCCTTGTCATCAAGCTTAGCATCACCAACTGTGGGACATCACCTGCCTTTTGAACTGAAGCAATAAGTACACAACATCACCTGCATCGTATTCTTGCCAAAAACGTTTAAGTTGGAATGTCACCATGAACCATGTGGAAGCAATCAGGCAAATCCAGACTGCGGAGCAGTCTACTCCACAATCCCCTGGACGCTTCAAAGAAGTCGACACAACCAACAGTATGTGAACATCGAACTGGATCCTGGACTGGGAAAAAAATCCTCTATGAAAGATATTTTTGAGACAATTGGGAAATTCAAATATGGACTATACTAAATGATATTAGACATTTTAGATGATATGATGACATTATTAATTTTGCCAGGTGTGATAATGGTATCATTTGCAGTATAACGTCCTTGTCTTTAGGAGATGCCTGCTGAAGTATCAGGGAAGGGGTTGCTCATCCACTGTTTCAGTACCTACCTCTTCAAGTCTCCCCAAGAAGCTGCCATTCTAAACGTCTAACAGCTGGAAGTCCCCTTTGGGGGGGCTTGACAGAGGGAGAGATTGTACAGGAGAAACCCTGGTTTACGGTTTCCTTATGAAGATTACTTGGCAACTGTAATCTGTAAGGCTTTGCCTTCAAAGAAAATAGGTGTTTCCAAGTATAGTTGCCTGGTTGAGAACTATTTCCCGGGTTTTTCACCTTCTGCCTTTAACGGCTGACTTAACTCAGGACCTGCTTCCCTGCGGGGTGGAGGGCAGGCCTCTGTCCCCCAGCCGTGATGACCCACATTGTAAAGACCGCCTGGGAAGGAGCCACACAGTAGACAGTGCTTTTTCTGTTGATTCTTTTCTTCAGTGTAGGGACTGAAAAGTGAGGGGTACGGAGGAGGGGTTTCAAACACAGGGATGGAAGGAGCAGGAGGACATGTCTCTTAGGCACCGAACCAGAGGGACAGTTAGAGAGCGAAGGGACCTGCAGAAGGGACCAGAGGACGCTGGGGCGCCCCTGGGATTCCCACAGAAGCAGCGCCCACCAGGAGCGGTGACCTGGCCACGCCCGAGGGACAGGGCTGTGCACGCCCCTTTGGCCATTCCCTCCGGGCCCTTCCACTTCCAGGAGAGAAACTCCTCGGCAGAGGCGTGGGGACCTGGCCTCGGTACTCGCGGGGGCTCTGCGGCGGGTGACGAGGGCCTGAGGGGAGGGAGAGGCAGGCGTTCCAGCCGCTCGCAGGTGCGAGGCGGCGCCTGGGGCTGGCGCGGTGGGCCCGGCCGCGTCCGGCCTGCGGAAGCCGCGCCTCCGAGAGCACGGGGCTCCGACGAGCTCCCCACGTCCCGCCCTCCCGCCGCCCGGAGTCCCCGCAGCCCCACCTCGGCGGCGCCGCCTCTGCACCCAGCCGCGCGGGAGCGCGCCGGCAGGGCGGGGCCGGCGGGGGCGCGCGGCCCCCGGAAGCGCCTTTCCCGGAAGGCTGGGGGGCGGCGCCGGCCTCCGGGGGCGGCTTCGGTGATGGCGGCGGGGCGCCGGGAGCTGTCTCCCTAGCCCGGGGAGCCGCGCCGCGGGAGGATGGCCTCGCTCGGGCCGGCCGCAGCAGGGGAGCAGGCGCCGGGCACTGAGGCGGAGCCGGGCCCCGCCGGGCCGCCGCTGCCTCCGTCGCCGTCCGCTCTGGGGCCGCTGCTCCCCCTGCAGCGGGAGCCGCTGTACAACTGGCAGGCGACCAAGGCGTCGCTGAAGGAGCGCTTCGCCTTCCTCTTCAACTCGGAGCTGCTGAGCGATGTGCGCTTCGTGCTGGGCAAGGGCCGCGGCGCCGCCGCCGCCGGGGGCCCGCAGCGCATCCCCGCCCACCGCTTCGTGCTGGCGGCCGGCAGCGCCGTCTTCGACGCCATGTTCAACGGCGGCATGGCCACCACGTCGGCCGAGATCGAGCTGCCGGACGTGGAGCCCGCGGCCTTCCTGGCGCTGCTGAGGTGAGCGGCGGGCGGGCGGGCGCGCGCGCGGGCGGCCCCGGCTCCGCCACGACCTTGGGCCGGCGCTCCTCACTCGCCCGGGCCTCAGTTTCCTCCCGAGCCGGGGATGCTCCGGAAGGTCGAAGGGGAACGAACCGTGTAGGCCGGACGGCGGCCGCGCTGGTTGAAGCGAATGTCGCGCCTCCGGCCCGCTAGCGAGCGTTTTACCGTTGAAAGGCGCTTTCGCATTCCGATAGTGGATTGTCGCCCGGGCTCCGGAATTAGAGAAGTGGCAGGAATGGAGGGCGAATCAGGCTGTGCGGTTCGCCCATTAGCACATTTTTATGCTTTAATTCGGGGGAGGGGAGTAGTTGAAAAGTCTTGCAGGACTGATGTTTTGCGGTTTTTTTGTTAACTTTTTTTTTTCATTATCGTATTACTTGTCACGACCTAGGAAAGTGAATACCAAAACAGATAAGTGTGGCTTTACCTGCCTTGTATTTCTGCAGATAAGGTCACATTTGCTTAAAAATGAATCGCGCCATCGGATTCATATAGTTTGCCTTTGGTTATTTGAAGATAGTAGATTGACATCTGATAAATTTATTTAATGGAAAGGATTAATAGTTTGGCATTATTAGCTTTTAATCACTATATCCCTATTAGTGAGGCGTAGGTATTATTTACCCCATTTTTCAAGTGGGACTGAAGCCCAGAAAAGTCAAGTAACTTGCCCAAGGTAGCAGATCCAACTCACACTGAAGACCATGTGTGCTGCATTACACTAAGATGGTCTTAGCTGTCTGAATAGAATGTGTTGTTATTAAAGTAGCAGAGTCTTGGGTAGCAAAACTAGGTAGGACAATGGAACAGAATAGACAGTCCAAGAAGGCTCACAGCTCAATCACAAAAATAAATAGGAAATTGAATATAAAGTTCACACAACTAGAAATAAAATACTAAGATCCCACCAATAAATATATTAAGGACAGGATACATAATTTAGAAGAAAAATTACAACTAATTAATGAAGAATGTTTAACCTCATTAGTAGTTAAGGAAGTGCAAATTAAAACAGCCAGGTATTTTTCCTTTCCATTAACCCCACCAGAAATTTTTAAGATAACATCTAAGGAGCACTTTCTGACAAAAGTGGTAGTAAAAACCCTTTTGGAAAAACAGTTGGGCGCTACAGATTTTTCATCGACACTTGAGAAGCATTCAAGTACTGAAAGGTTCTGTACAAAAATATTTACAGCAGCATTGTTTATAGTAGTGAGGAAGTAGTCAACTGTAGGGAATGGTTAAGTAAACAATGATAGGTCCACTTGATGAAATATAATGTGGTCTCTAAATACAATAACTCATAAAGACTAGGTATTGACATGGAAAGTATTTATAATTAATAGAATCTGAAACCACCATGATTACAACTGTGAAAAGAAAGAATAAATATTGTATACTGAGAGACAAGGATAAAAGGAAACATACCAAAATGCTAATAAGCACAGGCACATTGGAGTGGTAAGATGAAAGTACTTTTTCTTCTTGTTTCCCATATTTTCTCTAATTTAGTTCAGTTACATTTCAGGACAAAAAACAACTCAAAAGCTAGAATCAAGGTCATTTTGGTTTTTGGTGTGAAGTTGACTAGGAGGATTGGATATAGCTCATTTGGAATTTTTAGACTAGAAGTATTTTTCAAATTGATCTGGGGGCCATCTGCATTGTAATCTCCTGGGGTGCTCGTTGAATTTGTAGGTGCTTTCCACTCTCTCTACTGTATCATAATACCAGTTTGGAGGTGAGACCTTGACAGCATTTTTAATACTCTCCTTCAGTGATATTTTTACCAGCTAAATTTGAGAGCCACTGATATTGTTGAGCAGCTTTTACCTTTGAAAGAATATTTAGATTGTTAAGAATGTAGAGGAAAAAATGCATATTTCATATTTTCATTGAAGCTGCTAATCAGTCAATCCTTTCCCAACAACAGAAGTTAATTTTAGAGTCCTTAAAATGTACAGTGCAACTTGACTGCTCATTTTTAAATTTTCAGTGTATTTTATTTTCATGGTGTGTTTATCCTTCAGGTTCTGGTCATTGTTCTATTTTGAAATTGATGTCTGGACTGGTTTCTAAACTTAGGTACTGGCTGGCTGTGAAACACAGATGTTGTATTTACCTGATATTATGTGACAAAAAGATGTCTGATAGTACTTGCTGAGTTGGAAAAGCAGATTAGCTCGTTCATGCTTTTATTATGTTTACAACATGAATAATTAATGTTACATAAACGCCTATGAACTTAAGTTTGAAGCCCTTAAAGAAACTGCTTACTTTGACCTGCCTGACCTTTAAATGACGTATTTTAGTTGTTCATTTGACAAATATTTAGTACTTACTATGTGCCTCCCTTGTGTCAGTCACTGTTTTAGATGTTAGGGATAAAGCAGTAAACAAGAAAAAGTCCCTGCCCTCATGAAGCCTGTAATCTAGTAAAGGGAAACAAAGGTGTAATATAATGGCCAGTACTGACAAATGTTTTGAAGAAAAATGATCAAGTCAGGAGAGTAGGAGCATTCTAAGCAAGGAAAATGTTTTAGGTCTTGAGTTTCTCCTGTTGGAGGAGGAACGCAAGAGTAAACCATTGTGATTTGAGCCCAGTAGGGAGAAGTGGTAGAAGATAAGGTCAAAAAGATAGGCCAGGTTGGATTGTGCAGGGCTCTAGAGACCTAGGAAGGACTTTTGAGTTTCATCTGGTATGTGATGGAAAGTCTTTGGTGGAATTTGAACAGAGTAGTCCTGTGAACTCATTTACATTTTAAAAAAAACTCATTCTGGCAGTTGCTTGGAGATTAAATTGTAGGGGGTGTAAACTAGGCAGCATGGTGATAAATTCAGAGGCTTCATAGTAAGTAGTCCAGGCGAGAGGTGATGGTGAGTTATACCAGGGTGGTAGTAATGGACATGAGGCGAAGTGATCACATTCTGGATATATTTTAAAGGTAGAACCAAGAGGACTTCCAAGACATGTAAGTAGAGACGTAGACAGAGATAGGAATCTGGAATTTAGGGAAGTGCTTCTTGCCGAAAGTAAGTTGAAAGTTAAGAGTGAATGGTATTTGAACTGTGAGACCAAGTGAGATTACCCAGGGAAGGAATGTAGATTATGGAGAGAGGTCCAGGGATGAGCGCTAGGATATTCCAACATGTGGAGAAGCAGAAGAGGAAAAGGAGCATAAAATGAAACTGAGAGGCAGCTGTCAGTGGAATTAGAAGGGAAAACTTGACACTCTTAATTTAAAAAAAATAAAATAAAAAAATAAAGGAAATCAAGGAGCGTAGTATCCTGAAAGTCAAGTCGAAGAAAAGGTTTCAAGAAAGGGAGCGGAAAACTTTCTCAACTATGGAAAGTGGATCGTGGTCAACTGTGTGAAATGCTGTTGAGAGCTGGTAAAAATGAGGACATTGAGTTAATTGAGTTGATTGTTAGTATTGACAAGCTGGAGGCTGTTGATAACCCTGCCAAGAATGATTTCAGCTGATTAGGTTGGAGAGAAAATGGGAGGTGAGGAGCTACAGACAGCCAGTATAGACAGTTATCTCAGAAGTTTTGTTGCAAAAGGGAACAGAGAAGTGGCATGATGGCTGGAAGGGGCCATGGGGTAATGATTCCTCAGGATCATGTCCTCAGCTGTTGTCCTTTCTCCCATTAACCCATGGCATTGCTTGCTCCCCTGTCTGTGTCTCCAGAGCTCTGCTCAGCTCCACACCCTCATGTCCAACTGGACCTTCACAAAGGAATGTCTTGTACTCACACAGAAGGGCATGTCATTAATAAAAATATTTGACATTTAATGAGTGCTTACTGTGTGCCATATACTGTCCTAAGGACCTTTGTCCTTTGAGGCAGGCACACTTCTCATTATCCCCCTGTGTCAGTCAGCCTTTGCCATGATGCCATAAATGAAACAGCAATTTATTCTCACTCATGATTCTGTGGATCAGCTGGGAAGTGACTTGTGGGCTTGGCTTCAAGTTGTAGTTTGGTTCCAGTTCATTCTACGTATTTCTCACATTTCTCATCCTTTTTGGACCATTTCTGAGGATTCTACCCACTTCTCTTCATTTTTTTTCTGCCACCATGCCCGACTAATGTTTTTATTTTTTGTAGAAACGAGGTCTCGCTTTTGCTCAGGCTGGTCTCAAACTCTTGGCTTCAAGTAAATCCTCTTGCCTTGGCCTCCCAAATTGCTAGGATTACAGGCGTGAGCCACCATGCTTGGCCTGACTCCCCTAAATCTTTTAATGACTTCTTTTTGCCTATGGGATAAAGTTTAAGTGCTTTTGCAGATTCACAAAACCTTTGTGATTTGATCTCTATTTCCTTCCCTTACTCTCCATCCACTCAGCGTTTTAATGCCTGCCTTCTAAGGCCTCCTTACCTTTCTAGTTCTGTCTTTCTGCCTAGACCTCCACACTTAATTACTACACTTCAGATAATCTTCAGGCTTTACTTCTTCTATAAAAATTCCACCCACAGGCAGAATTGCACACTGGCTCATCTCATCTCTCATAGCATGTTTTGGTTATCTGTTGAGGTAGATCAAACCACTCTAACACCTAGTGGCTTAAACCGTTTTATTATCTTTTATTATCTTTCGGATGTGTGGGTTGACTGGGATTGCCTGGGTGCTTTGTTTGTAATGTGTGGTTGTAGTCAGATAACACTTGGGGCTGGAGTCGGCTGGAGGTTTGACTCAGCATCTGGGATGAGTAAAAAATTGCCTTTTTCCCTTTCCATGTGAGTCTTAGATCTTTTCCACATGGCTTCACCAGCTCATCTCTCCAGTAGGGCAGCTTGACTTCTTGGCTCATGGCTCCCGAAAGCACAAAAGCAGGAGCTATGAGGCACGCTTAAGGCATATACCCCAAACTGGCATAGTGTCACTCTGCCACATTCTGGTGGTTAAAGAGATTCACATAGGGCCAGCCCAGATTCATCAAGGAGCAAATCTAAAATTTATTGGGGAACATCTTTAGAGATTAGTATTAAATATTAGGGCTTAATATATACTTGTTATCATTATGACATTACTTTTTAATCATTTCATTACCAAAGTACAATCACGTGCTGCATAATGTTGCTTTGGTCAGTGAGAGACCATGTATATACAACTGTGGTCTCTTAAGATTACAATACCATGTTTTTACTGTACCTTTTCTATGTTTAGATACACAAATACCACTGTATTACAATTGCCTATGGTATTCAGCACAGTAAAATTCAGTACACTTAAATTTTTAACAATTTGTAGATTCTTTGGGATTATCTAAGCACATAATCACATCACCTGCAGATTGTAATAGTTTATTTTTTCTTTTCTGTTACACCTCAAGGCTATGGTCTGAATGTATGTGTCCCTCCAAAATTCGTATGTTGGAATTCAGTACCCAATGTGATAGTACTAAGAGGTTGGGCCTTTGCGAGTGAGTAAATCACAGCAGGGGCTCCACCCTCGTGAATGGCCTCTCATAAAAGAGGCCCTAGAGACTACCTTGCCCCTTCCACTGTGTGAGGACACAGCAGGAAGGTACTGTCTTTGAAACAGAGAACACTCTTCAGACACAGAATCTGCTGGTGCCTTGATCTTATACTTCCCAGCCACCAGAACTGTGAGAATAAATTTCTATTGTTTATTTAAAAAAAAAGATTAAAAACAAGCCAACTGCTTACGAGATGGACAACTCTAATAATTAGACCTGTAAAAAAAATCCTGATGAAGTCCCCTCATAAAGAAAGCATTACTATAATGAATGGTGTCTCAGTCTATATCTTTAGATATAGTTGTTTCTTTTTTTTTTTGAGACAGAGTCTCACTTTGTTGCCCAGGCTAGAGTGAGTGCCGTGGCATCAGCCTAGCTCACAGCAACCTCAAACTTTTGGGCTCAAGCAATCCTTCTGCCTCAGCCTCCCGAGTAGCTGGGACTACAGGCATGCGCCACCATGCCCGGCTAATTTTTTCTATATATTTTTAGTTGGCCAATTAATTTCTTTCTATTTTTAATAGAGACGGGGTCTCACCCTTGCTCAGGCTGGTTTCGAACTCCTGACCTTGAGCTATCCGCCAGCCTCGGCCTCCCACAGTGCTAGGATTATAGGCATGAGCCACCTCGCCTGGCCCTAGATATAGTTGTTTCTTAAAATTGTTCTTTGATATAAGCCAAAGGTATATTACCAAAGTGTACTTTAATAAAAGCTGTTTGAATGGGAGGGGATCTTATATAAAATAGTCTAAAAACAATTCTCTCTTGTTCCTAGAATGTTCTTCCCACCCTCTTTTCATATTTTAGATCTTATCTTGAGCAGAAATTCCTCTAAGAAGCTTTTCCAGATCTCCCTAAGTCAGAGACCACAATTACAGATTTTCATAAAAGCATGCACTTCAACTTTGTGGTACTTTTTAAGTTTGAAACTACTCAAACACAGGCAAATGTGATAAAGGCCCACATTTCTGCTTTGTGTTTCACAACTCCAGTAATTTTTGCCTGCAGAAAATTAAGGCAGATGTAAAGACTTCTTTTACCTTGTCCTTAAAAATTTCATAAGTTTCTAGTTTGAGAAGGGAATTGAGCATGCTGTTAGCCTTCTCTCCCTCTTTATGTCTCAGTTAAAACAACTATTAAGAAATACAAAAATAATAAGTCTATTACTGTGAGGAGAAAAAGAGAGGGGTTG
The DNA here is from genome assembly GCA_008086735.1 of Cheirogaleus medius. NCBI lineage: Eukaryota > Metazoa > Chordata > Mammalia > Primates > Cheirogaleidae > Cheirogaleus > Cheirogaleus medius. Next base: position 2,691,104 of record VBSM01002223.1, read on the forward strand.
GAAGTCACCAACAGTGGAGGGAGCAGTTGGAAGGTGGTTGATGGATGAGCTAGAGTGGATGAATCTGGAGCCTAGAATCCAGAGCTTTCAAAGCTGCAGGGGAGGTGGGGGCTGCCTTTCTTGGCAGAAGCCCAGCAAGGTTCTAGGCTAGGAGTTGGAAGTAAGGAGGATGGATGGAAATGAGAAAGTAGTGCTATTACTTGGAAATTAATTTGAAGCCTGCATGTGGACCATCACCTCAACCAGCTCTTGCAGACTACTCCCTGTGACAAATGACAAGCTCCTCTAAATAAATTGAACAGACTGCCTAGGAAGAATAGGCACTGCTGGTGTGTCTTTGGGTCCTCATGATTAAGCTCTGCTCACAATGACATTAAGGGGTCCCTGACAGCAAGGCTGGCTTCCCAGTGTGATACAAGGTGCCAGTCAGCAAGCCTTCCTCATGCACAGAGCTCCTAGCCAACCTCTCCATTTTGGAGATAGTTTTATCTTGAAAACAGACCAACCACTAGAGTACTGAACTTGGAGATACTCATTAATCATTTGACATATAAGGAAAAGCAGAACATGAATGACAAAGGCCAAGATAAACAGAACAGCTGATTCTTAAGGAAACAGGTAATTCAGGGAACAGAAGGGAACTTTTGAAATTTTGGTTAATATCATCTAGGAGATTTGAGATCCACCCATAAAGCTAAAACATTTGCATCCATAAAACTAAGACATGCTATGGAGAAAAAAGGAACCATCAGGAAAGAAGCAAAAATTCTTAGAAATTGAAACATGTGATTGCTGGGGTGAAAAATAGGAGGACAGCAGAAGATAACAGCAGGGAAATCTTGCAAAACGCAGAGGAAAACAGTAATAAAAATGAGACCATATACAAATACATAGCCAACGTTTACTGAGGCAGATTTTTTTGTTAGGCACTATTCAGAATGCTTTGTGTTTTAATTTACGTTAATCCTCATGACGACAGTATGAAGTACTGTTACTCTCATCTCTTCTTAGAGAGGCAGGAGACCTGCTTCCAGTTACATAGCTAGCAGGCAGTAGCACAGGCTCAAAGCAAAGCAGGCCCTTTCTTCTCCTGGTCGGCCTTATCTATAGCGCTGGCAGCTTAGAAATGGTGTGTTACGGTAACAGCTCTCGTGTTTCCTCAGCCTTGGTTTTTTCATCCTTAAATTGCGGGTAATGGCACCTACTTTCCTTCATGGGAGGATGAAATGAATTGGCATTTGTCGTACAGTAGGCACTCAACAAATGTTAACTTTTTTTTATTCATTTCCCTCCCCCTGGCCGTGAGGGACTGTGCCTTACTTGGTTTTTAATTCCCTGTACTCATCACAAAGTATGGCACATAATGGTAGGTGAGCATTGTGATGGTGATACAGTTGGCTGACTTGGGTATCTAAAAGGGGTTTTGGGGAAAAAAATAAGTAAAAACAGTATTATCCTGAAAAACAGCAGTCCTCGCTTTTGAACTTTAGATGATACAGGGGAGTGTACCTCCCCTTGAGGTAGTTGTAAGGATCATATTACCAGAGGAATGCCAGGATTTGGTTAGGGTGGGAAGGTGGGGGTTATGCCTGGCTAGGTTTCATCATGAGTAGTGATTATGGCCACAGGAATAAAAGAGGAGGAAGTTGAAAGGGTGTAGACTAGGGCCATGAATGAGAATTTAGCTTTCCTCACTCCAGTGTAGTATTCTGAAAGAAGATAGTGGGTTTTCTTAAACCTTTATTTTACAACTTGGGTCCTGGAAATATAATAAATGTTCTAATGCTCTTAAGTATTGCCAAATGAAGTAGTTGTTCTTTTTTTTT
>VBSM01002223.1:2693029-2719351 GCA_008086735.1 Cheirogaleus medius
CCTCCCAGAGTGCTAGGATTACAGGCGTGAGCCACCGCGCCCGGCCAATAGATAGTATTTTGAGAGAAAATTGGACCTAAGTACCCCAAAGCACATAGCAACATGGGGTCATTTAATTTATTATTAAGCTGCTTTATTCCTCCAAAGCCCAGTACTCTAATCTTGGTCGTTATGCTAATTATGGGATAACAAATAAAGGTTAAAGATGCCTAGAATAAGAAGGCACTGTTATTAGGAAATAATGAATATTTTGACATGTAGAGATGTGACCTTAGCTACCTGTAGTTTTATACTTAAGTGAATGTCTTTTGATGAGGCAGAGATGAATGAGCCACTGTTGTCCTAAGCAGCTGTGGGGTGCTAAAAAGAACTCTGAAGACTTGGCTTAGAGACATGGGTTTGTCACATGGTCTTCACTTACCCTTAGTCTCCTCTGTAAAACTGTGAGGCTTCCTACCTCTCAGGATTAAAAATGAAATGAGGTGATGTGTGCGCAAATGCCTTGTAGACTGCAAAGTCTGGTACAAATTTCAGATTGTTTTTCAGTTTGCTTATTATGTTTTAAAATATTCAGGTTTAACTCTGCTGGATTGCTTGTCTAAAACATCATCTCTGCAAATTTCCCAATTGCTTTCCAGATTTCTGTATTCAGATGAGGTTCAAATTGGCCCAGAAACAGTTATGACCACTCTTTATACTGCCAAGAAATATGCAGTCCCAGCTTTGGAAGCACATTGTGTGGAATTTCTCACCAAACATCTTAGGGCGGATAATGCCTTTATGTTACTTACTCAGGTAAGTAAATGTAGCTAAGGTATGAATCATTGTAGCTTAAAAATTGAGTATAAGCATAACTATATATGAATATTTAATATTTCCTGGAGAATTAATTCGAACCATAATTTTAAAGTGTACATAATTTTTTTTTATACCATTCAGGGAAATATATCAGTTTGATGAGATTTTAGAATTGAAAAGCATACTAGAGTTAATAGCTTGCTGGATCATATAGATGAAGAATCTGAAGCCTTATGTAAGTGGAGTGTTGTGACTCAAGGTTAGATAGCTACTTGGGATTGGAGTTGGGGATTAAGATCCAGTGTTGTTCCGGCTATGATTGACAGTATGAAAGCGTGAGATTTTCTGGGATATCTTCATTCTCAGTTTTTCTGCATCTAGAATAAAGACCAAATAGTTTAAGTCCAGAAAGATTTAAGATTCACTATCTTTGGATCTGTATCTGGAAGATCACTTATCTACTCCTGGAGGAGTTAGAATTTTAGGTTAATATGAAATATCCTTTCTCTGACACTTTAAAAATTTTTCACTAAATATAATTAATGTATTACATATCCATACAAAAAATTGCACATATTATAAGTGCACAGTCTAATGAATTTTGGCAAACTGCACATACCTATAAAACCATTAACCAGTCCTTAACATATATTATTTAGCATTTGTTAAATGCCTGTACTCTGAGCTTCATACTTTGCATATAAATAAATGTTTTCTTTTTAGACAATGTTGTAATACTCTTGAACAAATTGTTTTAAAAATTCTAAGTTATAAAATATAATCCTATTTGATGTTAGTACTGGAAATAATCGCTGATGACCCCTAGTATAACCTTCTCATTTTACAAATGGGTAAACTAAAACCTGGGCTAATTAACTCACAATAGATGAGGTGGGGCCAGGGCGCAGAGCTCATATTTTCTAGTTCAGTGTTCATCTATCATGTAGAAAATATTTGGTAGAAAATATTTGGTACCTTTAAAAAGAAAATCTGTGTCATTAAGTATTTGTAGTTAACAGAACAAAGAACATTCTGTTGTCACTTGTTCTTGGATGTAGTTACAGAACTCCATGTATGCCAGACACCACGCTAACGCCTTTACATATATTACCCATTTGCTCCTCATGGTGACTCTGATGTAGTTAACTATTATCTCCATTTTAAAGATGAAAACTGGAAGCTTACAGAAGCAAATACCTTATTGACCATTATACAACCGTGGTAAAACTAAGTCTTAACCTTAAACCAACAGTCCTTAAGGTGTGGTGATGATATTAGCAAAATGATGATGATATAATATCATTATATTGATGATGATTATAGCAAAATGTATTGAATGATAATTGTGTACCAGGTACGTTTCTCAGTACTTTGTGTACATTCATTAAATCCTTACAATAACTTTATGAGGTGTAGGTGTTCAAAGTAACTTACTTTCTTACTATCACCATTTTATAAGTAAGGAAACTAAAGCACAGAGAGGTGGAATAACTTGACCAAAGTCATGCAACTAATAAGCAGTATCTTCCTTCAGTTTTTTCCTCATTTGAACTTGATATAAAAAGTATCAAATAAATACGTTGATATTCATAAGATTCTTTATTGTCCAAGGGGTTTTCATGTGTGTAAGAGAGGATCACTTAAGTACTTTTATTTTAAAAGTTTAGTTATAAAATTCAGAAACCAATGAATTATACTTTGGTAATTAAAATGCAGATTCTGGTTCGGTTGGGGCCTGAGAGTTTGCATTTCCAACAGGCTTTTCGATGACATCAGTGTTTCTGGGCCACACTGTTAGTAGCAAGGGTTAACAGGTGTCCCTGCGAGAAAAAAGGAATTTTTCAGTGTCTTTTTGGTCTGAGAACCCAATATCACATCAAAATTTTCACTAGTGGGATCATGTGAATCCACAAATTGTCATGTGAACTTCTTGTTCCTGCCAAGTGAGTCATTTGAACTGAGCATGTTGAGTTACTTGAGAGGGCTTATGCCTGCTTCACTCTAAAACAAAGTGCCAGTACACTGTACTGCCGTGATTTATAGAGAGGAGTGTTACTGGAGATAATGTCAGAGTCAAAGTCAATTGTGAGAAAATTTATTTTATTCTAAGTAGCAGCAATAGATTCCATAGGAAACTCAATATTACACGAATGTAATCTAAGGAGTGACTGACAATTGCTACCCTGAATAACATAATTTTTACAAAAAATTGTTTTTCCTAGAGTGAAAAATCAATTTTTACATAAAAACTAACTAAAAATATAGTTGAGTTGGCGAATTACCTGCTAATATTGGAATTTTACTTTATAAAAATATACTGTTTTATACTCTAAAAATGCATGAACTGTGATCCTAGACTGGCTTCTGTACTAGAAGGAAAAATGTTATAAAAACATTATGAGCATTTATTAAATGACAAAACTGAGATATAGTCAGTAGATTAGATAAAAATATTAAATTAATATTTATTAGATTAATAAATTTAATATTGTTAATGTTAAATTTATCAAAGTTAATTACTATGAATGTGTAAGAGAATGTCCTTATTCTTAGGAAATTTAAGGGCAGAGGGCCATGATGTACACAACTTACTCTTCAATGGTTTGCCCCCCACTCCAAGTAGATATGTATGTGCGTACACGTGTGTGTATATATGTGTATACACAGAGAGAGAGGAAATGGTAAAACAGATGAGGCAAAATGTTAGATAAATAACATTTAGACAGGTAAATTTTGGTAAAGGGTATATGGGTGCTCTTTGCACCATCCTTGCAATTTTTCTATAAATTTGAAATTCCAAATAAAAAAAATTTTAAGGGAAAATTGCATAAAAAGGAATTAACACTAATTAACATTAATAATTAATGTTAATTATTATTAACATTAATAATAAAAAATTAACTTTTTTATTATTTAGTGCTAAAATTTATGTAAAATTTGACAAAGCAAATTAATATAAACAGGCTCAGTGTATAACCTAAGAAGTGCATTTTCAGGCCGGGCACGGTGGCTCACGCCTGTAATCCTAGCACTCTGGGAGGCCCAGGCAGGCGGATTGTTTGAGCTCAGGAGTTTGAGACCAGCCTGAGCAAGAGCAAGACCCCGTCTCTACTAAAAAAATAGAAAGAAATTAGCCGTACTACTAAAAATATATAGAAAAAAATTAGCCGGGCATGGTGGTGCATGCCTATAGTCCTAGCTACTCTGGAGGCTGAGGCAGGAGGATTGCTTAAGCTCAGGAGTTTGAGGTTGCTGTGAGTTAGATGACCCCATGGCACTTTAAGGCAACAGAATAAAACTCTGTCTCAAAAAAAAAAAAAAAAAAAGAAGTGCATTTTCAAATATATTTGAGTATTTTAAAAATATTCTTCTATCCTGTAGTCCCAGCTACTTCATAGGCTGAGGCAGGAAGATTGCTTAAATTCAGGAGTTCGGGACCAGCCTGGGCAATATAGCAAGACCCCATCTTTTAAAATTTCTACTTATTATTTTATATATAAATTTAAAAAAATTGGCCAGATATGGTGGCTCATACCTGTAATCCCAGTGTTTTGGGAGGCCAAAGTGGGAGGATTGCTTGAGGCCAAGAGTTTGAGACCAGCCTGGGCGACATAGCAAGACTCCATCTCTACAAAAAAATTAAAAAATTAGCCAGGCATGGTGGCGTGCACCTGTACTCCCAACTACTCGGAAGGCTGAGTTAGGATCACTGGAGCCCAGGAGTTCGAGGTTACAGTGAGCTATGATTGCACCATTGTACTCTATTCTGGTCAACAGAGTGAGACCTTGTCTCTAAAAATAAATAAAATTTTAAAAATTTAAAATATAAATTAAATATGTTTAAATTTAAAAAATTAAAGCCAGTGCGTTTAACCCTGTTTTCTCTCCCCCATAAAACACAAGATAACTGTTTAGTTTAGAAATGTTTGTTTATTCAGTAATCTGAGTTATTGAATCCTTTAAAATGAATTTTACTTTAAAATTAAATGAAGTCATCAGTCATGTGAAATAATGGGTGTCATTTATGGTGTGGTTAATTAATTGGCAGTATTCTCAGGTTTCTGCACAATCCATCATGAATACTTCCGTTCATTTAGTGTTTGTGCTGTTAAATGTAAACAGAACTGAATATGTACAGCCTGAAGGTAAAATAATTGATAGTAAAATGACTATTTCTTTATATGTTTAGGCTCGATTATTTGATGAACCTCAGCTTGCTAGTCTTTGTCTAGACACAATAGACAAAAGCACAATGGATGCAATAAGTGCAGAAGGGTTCACTGATATTGATATAGGTAAGTTCACTGTGAAGTAAATTGTTACAGTTTAAATAGTTAATGCCTTATTTGTCAGCCTTGTTCACACTCACATAACAGTTCAAGGATGTGTCGCAGTCAGTGGGTAGCTTTCTCTTACGGTTCTGCCATTCCCTAGGGCCTAGTTATTATCTGTGTCTTGTAGATGGGAGAAAGTATGGTCAGGGAAAACACTCACATATTAAAAGCCTTGGCCCTAAAATATAATAGCACCTTCATTTTGGCTATTTTGTTGTCCAGAATTCAGTCACAAGATCCCACCTAACTTCAGGGGAAGCTAGGAGATGTAGACTAGTCACATCCCAGGAAGAAGAGAAAACAGAGTTTTGGTAAACAGCTGGCAGTCACTACCTACGTCTACCTAATCTGACTTTGGCTCCTACCACTCTCCCCCTCATTCACATTCCATGTGCACTGGCCAGGATTATTTGTATTTCAGAACTTTGTATTTGCTGTTCTTTTCCATTGGAATCCTTTTCCCCCAGAATTTTTGTACAACTACCTTTTAGTCATTTAGATCTCGGGTTAAATGAGAGCTGACACAGGCTATCTCAGACCTACTTACTTAAAATAGATACTACATCCCCTGAAGAGTTCCTGTCCCATTACTGTGATGTATTTTCCTCATAGTACATATTGCTGTCTGAAAGTATTATCTAGGTATCTATCTGTCTTTGTATGTATATTTTGATTGTCTGTGATCCCTTCCTGGATTGCAAACTCGTCGAAGGCAGGACTTTGTCTTGTTCACCACTGTGTGTCTGTCACTGAAGACAGCAGAACATAGTCCATGTTCAGCTAATATTTGTTGACTGACTGGAGTAGAATGATGCTTTTCCTTCCCACCTTGGCTAGTTCTCACTATCTTAACGTCTCGGCTCAAATTATACCTCTGTAGTGACTCATTTCTTGAGAATTGACGTCCCACCCTCTTCTATGGCACTTAGTATATTCCTGTGTTATAATAACATCCCGTTGTTAGTTTACCTGTCTATTACATGGTCCCTTGGGAAGGACTGTGCACTGCTTGTCTTGGGCTGAAGGACAGGGCTAGACCAGGCTCCTCCCCAGCACCTGTAGGTCGTGTCTGTTGAGTTATTGGATCTTTGAGAGCCCCAAGCACAAGTCGTTAATGAAACATTGCTTAATCCTGTTTTTCTTCCTGTTAGGGGCTGTCAAGTGCTCTTCAGTGTACTCTCATTTGAAGTAACACTGCTTGCATCTGGGTAACTTATACCTGGGAGGCATTTGATAAATAGCTCTTACCTTATGCATGCCATTTGAGCCTGGGAATCTTAAAGTAGGGGCCTTGCACAGGGTGGATACATTTTATACGTATTTTATATATATAGAATATATAAATATAAATATTTGTTAATTTGATTTGACTCAGTTTATATTAAAATCTAGTATTGTATTGTTTATGAAATATAATCTGTGTTACGATTTTTCTTAGGCTCTCAGCTGTAATTTCTTATCTTAACATATGTGCCAAAAGAAGACTTGTGTCCCTTTACTTCTTTCTACCCCACATGCCAGTTTGTCTCAAATGTACTTGTTAAAAACTGGAAATGACAGAGAAATCCAGTAGCTGGGAGAAAGGAGGCAGGTACAGGAACTTTTGTGTAACAGCTGGCTTGGGTTCTGGTGGTGCTTTTCTCCTCTGGGACTTGAGCACTTGTCGTGGAGGTAGAGACGCTGTTTCTCTCTCACAGCTTTTTGTTAACAGGAAGAAAAATCACATTGACAGAACAAAATGAATTTATATTACGCCAAAGGCAGTATGATGTACATTTTGATTTTTTTTTTCAGTCATATTTTAAGTTTATCTTTACTGAAGTTATTAGCATACAGAGTAGGGACATGTGGGTCCAGTCTTCCTTTTTTCCATTAAATGACTAAATGTTATAGTCTCTATATATTCTTAATCCAACAAGTATTGAGGTAAATTGATTTATGCTTCATTTACCTGTGAAAGAGCTTCGTGGAGCCTTAGTTTATACTTACCTGCTCAATAGAAGGAACAAAAGTTTGACTTTTTTTTTTTTGGAGATAGAGTCTCACTCTGTCGGCCCAGGTAGAGTGCAGTGGCGTCATAGCTCACTGCAACCTCAAACTCCTGGGCTCAAGCCATCCTCCTGCCTCAGCCTCCCAAGTAGCTGGGACTGCAGGCATGCACCACCACACCTGGTTAATTTTTCTACTTTCACTCAGGCTAGTCTTGAACTCCTGAGCTCAAGTGATCCTCCCACCTTGGCCTCCCAGATTGCTGGCATGAGCCACCACGCCTGGCCCAAAAGTTTGATTTTAATAATATGTTTAATCAGTTCATTTTTAACATATTGTCGAGCCCCTACTGTATTCCTGGGACTGCGATATCTCTGCTAGAATTTTAGCTATATTTGATATTAAGCAAGTATGTGGCTCTTAGCGTGAATATGTAGACCATTGCAGAAAAGTGTTTTTTAAAATAATTTTTTCTTTGATATATATTTCTGGGAAATTTAGTTATATTTAATGTTTTAATTGATTTCTGCCATATATAAGTATCATATATTTATTTAAATTTAATTTTCAAGTATAACTATAGTAGTGCCTATTTTATCCAGTTTTTTAGAATAAGGTTCTTTGTATTTTCCAGTATATCTAGAGCAGTCCCTTTTTAAGAACCATGCATTTATGTTGGCCATTTGAGAAAGATATCTAAAACGTGTTTTACTTTGCCTGTCTTTGTTAAGCAATGTGTACTGAATATAATTTAGGATTCTTGTGATTTTTAATGCTCATTATTATGAGTATCAGTTATTGTACACTGAAGCACTCAGGCCTCTGAAGTGTTACTCTTTTAAAAAATCTCTATGAGACTGTTTTTATTTATTTTTCTTTAATACTTGCTATATCTCTGTAGTACTTTGGGAACTAAAAGGGATTCATGCATAAAATACAGACACTGTTCTTTAGATTTTACTACCTACTTCAGTTGAATAGTCTAGAATAATACATTGAAAAAATTAAAGAAATTTGTGAAAGATATGTGTATATTTAATATATATTTATATTATGAGTTATTTCTACATGAGAAAAGGAAAATTATTCTTAACTGAAGATCTGGGATAATTTTCTCTCTTTTTTTTTTCTGGGTTGGGTTTTTTGGTGGGTCTTTTTTTGTTTTTTATTTCAAATAAAAAGTCTCTTGGGCTCTGTGGGGCTCTCCATGCTCATGGCTCCCCCCCCCACTCACTCCCCTCTCCCCACATCAAATCTATTTCAAGGACAACACTTTTTTAAGTGAGCAGTTAACATTAGATGCTCAGCTGGCTCTACAGAATCAAAGGAGCTGTTTGAATCTATTGTATGCAGACTGAGTTTCTTTTGCCTGGAGCCAGGTCTCCAGCCATATCCAAATGCATTTATCCATAGAACTGAACTAGGACTGCTTACCTTTAGTCTACTGCACTTCCTCCCCCTCACACCTACCCTACAGCAGTCACACAGTCAAGGAGGAGGATAGTTAGGAATGTTTTTATCAATTCCAAGCCCTAGTTCATATTCTCCCATATCTCCCACCCCACCCTTTCAACACCACCTCCAGGATTTCATTGAGATTTCTCCCAACAGTTATTTGGAAAAAAGATCAAATAAAAAAGGTTCAAGGTCTTGGTGCTCAGCCGAAGGGGCTCCATGTGCTGGGACACCGATGGACGGGCAGGGGCTTTTGCCTCTCCAGCCGGCACCCAAGCCACCTCCGGACCCCTGGCTGCAAAAGCAGGGAGAGGCAGGAGCCAGCACAGGACCCAGGGGGACAGCGTCTCAGGATCTGGCGGAGCCCTGGGCAGCATCACTCAACTTGGCCACCCGCAAGTTTGCTGGTGACTAGGGAGGACTTTCTCTGGGGCAGATCCTATGGGGCGGGGGATGTGGTCACCAGTCACCAGGTTCTTGTCTGATCCTGTACTTTGCAGCTGCTTATTCTTCATCTTGGCTTTGGCCATGTTGTAGTCTCCTGAGTGAAAGTATTTTTGCCCTTTCTGGAGTCTCTTCATGAGGAAGTCGGGGCCTCCAGGCTTTTGTCCTAGGCTTGGATATTTAGCCTTTAGCTTTGCCTTCTCAGCTGTCTCTGGGAGAGTACCTTCTTTCTCCTGCATGTCCTGTTTCTCCTTGCCGGTCTCCTCCGCAGGGTTCTCTTCGTCTTGTTTCTGGGACATGGCGGACCGGGACTGTGGGAAGTCAGCCGGAGAGGGGAAGGGGGAGGGGAAACGGAGACAACCTGCACTGCTGCTTCGGTGCCTGTCACTCCTGGGATAATTTTTTTGATAAATGGACAATTGCTTTGAACCTTCCAATAAAATAACGTACATTTAATATTAAATGGCTTGTCAGTTTTTTATAAGTTTCTCAAGATGCTTGGCATTAAAGGGTTATATAAATTAGTGGATATTGTATTTTTAAAATATGTATAAATGGATTTAATTTAAATATACATCTTGTATATTCTGTATTACACATCATACAGTATATAGTGCATGTGTGTGCGTGCGTGCAACTACCATTTAGAAACATCATTTACAAAAGATGTTGATTATCCTAGTTGATAAGTGTTGGCAGGAAAAAGATGTGTCATTTAAGAAGATATCTCAATGTGCTTTAGTACTGAAAACATTTTGGTAGATCTTGAACCAAAAATAAGCAAGGTTTTAATAATCTATTCAATTGCATCAGACTGATCTATTTCAGAAAACATTGCTCCATTTCCATTGTTGGAAATTGCTTTTTACTCCTAAAGAAAATTGTTTAACCTTTCTCACCCAAATGCTATGCTTAATAAAACTGACAAGATATTGGCTCCAAGAGACAATGTCATTTCCTTATAAATGTCCTACCAGGATCCATGCAGAAAGCATGGCCCCCCAATTTTGATAATAAGGAATACCTACAAATGGAGATAGAATTCTTTTTTTCAAATTTGATAGGAAAAACATTTTCTATCAAAAACAATAGTAAAGATGATAGTTGTGTATAAGTGACTTTAGTGGGTTGAATATTGTTCCTCCAAAATTCATGTCTACCCAGAACCACAAAATGTGACTTGACTTGTAAATAGGGTCTTTGCAGATGTCTGTATAAGACGCTTTTGATTGCTGTGCTTTTCAAGTTCTTATGTCTGTTTTCATAAATTTCCTCTTTTTTCTGTCCCTGTTAGATTGCAGCTTATCATTTCATTAGAGTATGTTGCCCTCTAAAGCCCCTGTCTCTTCTGAACTTACTGCTTCTAGGCTGCTATAACTTAAAGTAACTGAGCTTATTTTAATTTTGCCTACAATAAGAGGAAAAGGATTCTGAGTAAGGACCTGAGGTAGAGGCATGACATTTATACTTGGGTGTTAAATAGGGATTTCAAATTAATACATCTAAAATTAATCTTCCCATCTTTCCCCACCCCAGACCTGCTCCTCCTGTAGTCTTTCCCATCTCAGTTGATGCCACCCTTATCCCTTCAGGGCTTACTTAGACTGTAATCCTTGATTCCTCTCTTTCTTTCACACCCCATGTCTGGTCTGTTAGGAAATCTCATTGAGTCTTCCTTCAGAATACATCCTGAATCTGGTCGTTTCTCAGCACTCCACTGCTGCGCTCCTGGTCCCCATCATCTCTGACCTGGGTCGATGCAAGAGCCTCCTCACTGATCTTGCTTCCACTCTTGCCCCACTACAGTCTCTTCTCAACACAGCCACCACCAGGGCCATCCTTTCAGAACATAAAATGTCACAGCTCAGAACCCTCCAGGCATTCCCCACATCACTCAGAGTAATAAAGTCAAATGAGGTGCTGCACGATTGCTGCCTCATCCCCCATGCTTCTGGCTTCACTACCTACTACCTTCTCTCCTCACTCTACCCCACACTGCCCTCCTCACTGTTCCTCAGACGCGCCAGGCACATTTTCACATGAGAGCCTTTGCACCGGTGGTCCTGGAATACTCCTCCTCTGGGTATCTGTCGGGCTGACTCCCATATCTCCTTCAAGTCTTCCACAAATGAGGCCTGCCAAACCATCCTATTTTAAATTGCACTTCTGATTTTCCTTACCCTGTTATTTTTACTTGCGTGTATCATCTAACATATTGTAATTGTGTTTATTTAATCTGTTTCTCCCCATTAGAATGCAAGCTCCAAAAGGGGAAAGATTTTTAACTTTTTGTTCAGTGATATATCAGTGCCTAGAATAGTGCCCGGTGCATAGTCAGTGCTTAGTAATAAGCATTTACCGAATGAATGAATGAATTGTAATCTGTAGACTTTATGAATTTATGTAACTTGGAACCTTTTTCTGTGGCTTGTTATTAATTTTATTCTGGATGTTTGAGTTTGCCCGATAAATGGCATCAATATGTAGGTAGATAACTATATCTAATCTTCCATGTATATTAAGTATTAAATTGAATGTTAACCTTACACTAATTTTTTATGGAACACTTTGGAGTTTAATACCTTTAATTCATTAATATTTTAAAGTATAGTATCTGTAGTTTTAAATATCTAACCTATTTTTTGTTGAGATTTGAAAACCTAATATAAGCATGTCTGCCAATATTGCTTTCTTAGATTGTAAAATATTCCTAATTTGATGTATTTTTGTATTTTACCTATAGACACTCTCTGTGCAGTCCTAGAAAGAGACACACTTAGTATTCGAGAAAGTAGACTTTTTGGAGCTGTTGTACGCTGGGCAGAAGCAGAATGTCAGAGACAACAATTGCCTGTGACTTTTGGAAACAAACAGAAAGTTCTAGGAAAAGCACTTTCCTTAATCCGATTCCCACTGATGACAATTGAGGAGTTTGCAGCAGGTAAGTCTATAATGTCACCAAATGTATTTGAAACTGTTTTCATAGTTAGTCTCCCTGTGCCGGAGAGGAAAAGAAACTGGTATTTATTGAGTACTAGCCACATGATAAATGTATATGCATGTGTACAGTTTGATTCAATGCTCACAAAAGCCTTCAAGATAATATTATCCACATTTTATAGGTTAGACAGGTGAACTTGGAAGAGGTTGAGTGCCTTGCCCAAGGTTATGACAGATCTTTTTGACTCTTAAGGTTGATGCTTCTGATTAAAACCAAGCAGACCTGGTTTTGAATCAGTCTCAAGTCCATGACCAGTTATGACCAGTTCTTCATTACTCCTGTCATCAAGTGTTCTCTGCTTTGAAACCATGACCATGCTGTTTTAAAAGTCAGTAATCATTTAGATTTTCCTGTATATTTGCCCTTTCTGGTGTGGGGCTTTTCGTTTTTTCTGGATTACCATGCTTTTATCTGGAATCATTTCTGAAGAATTCCCTTTTGTATTTCTTTTAGAACAGATATGATACTAATCAGATTCTCAACTTTTTTTTTCCCTTTTGTCTAAAACATCTTAATCTGCCCTCATTTTGCCCAGGTGGGAGTGCAGTGGCTGTTCACAGGCACCGTCAAGGCGTACCACAGCCTTGCACTCCCGGCTCAAGCGATCCTCCCACTGGAGTTTCCTGAGTAGCTGGGGGACCACAGGCATGTGCCGTGGCATCTGGCTTGCCTTAATTTTTGAAAAAGATTTTTCTGGGTGGAGAACTCCAGGTTAGCAGTTATTTTCATCCATCACGTGAATGTAATTCTGTTCCTTTTAGCTTCCATTATTTCTGTTGAAAAGTCTACTCATTGCTTCTTTGAAAGTAATAGATCCTTTTTTGCTCGTGCTTTTAAGATTTCATATTATCTTTAGTTTTTTAGCCGTTTGATGATGATTTGCCTAGGTATCTTTCTTTTTATCTGGCAGATATTCCTGAGTTCTTTGTTTTGATTTACACCTCTGTTAACTAGGGTGTATCTTGTTTTGTTTTTTTTGGTGGTCATAGGTACATATCTGAAATTGTTTTTCATTATCTGAAGACTTTTTTTCAACTAAGGAAATTTTCTGTTATTATACATAGGCTTGAATTACTACATTATCCTATTTCTTATTATCGGTTCTTCAGGACCACTAGTTACCTATGTGTTGTTTTTCTGCTTTTTATCCATTTTAATCACCTTAAACATTTTAATTCTTTTCTTAGTCCTCCTCATTCTGGGGAAGTTACATGAGTTTTTGTCCCCATCTCTCTTTTGGGGAGAGAGATGGGGGACATACATAGTTTCAGTTCTGTTCTTTTTTGCCAAAATGCAGATTTTAAGTTGTAATTGTACTTTTCCTTTTTTTTTTTTTTTTTTGGTACTTTTCCTTCTTTACAAACTTTCCTTATCTAGAGGTTGTAAATGATGAACCTTGGGCTAGGTCTGGCAGGCTGACATATTTTGAATGTTGTTATATTGTAAAATTTTAATCTAGTGTTTTAAAATCAGAGGGATTTACATTAAAATCTGAATTATAGCTTCCTAAACCAAATTTCTAATGTTCTGTAGTCTCTTAATGAGATTGCTTTTACTGGTCTTAGAATGGATCTCCTGGCATCTTTTATGAGGAACTGCATTTATTCTTGAATAAGCTTAAGGCACATAGACTTTTTCTCTTCTCAGAAATAGTGAAGGGGAAAACCATAAGCATATGTGATGTGCTGCTTCCATAGCACTTCTGATCTTAGCTCCTGCCCTCTGCTAACTTCCTGCAAATCCCAGAAATAAAGCACTGTCCCTGTCTGTTTCCACCTCTAAATATATTCCATTGTTCAGCTTATAGCCTCAGACAGGTATGAGGAGGGGGTGGAGAAGAGGTAGCAGGTAGCTCTGGTTGTCATCGTAGGCATTTCCCCACCAGAGAGAACGACTCTCCTCTTTCTGGTTAACGAAAGTCTAGGGTACTAAGAGGGGGTGAGTGGATAGAAAATTCCAGAGATCTTTTTCTTTTCTCAGAGTATCATCTAAGCTTTGACCTATTAATGATTTGAACACTTATATTCTGTTAGGTTAACCTCAAATAGATTTATCAAAATTTTAAAATTAAATATAAGCTGGAATTATAAATGCTAAGATTTTTTTCTCCTGTTCTTAACATCTTATAGATATGAATTCACATAAATTTAGAGCATAACAAAGTCAGGAATTGAAATCAAATTGCTTTTATTAGGGTTTATATTTTTATTTTTACAGGTCCTGCTCAATCTGGAATTTTGTCGGACCGTGAAGTAGTAAATCTCTTTCTTCATTTTACTGTCAATCCTAAACCCCGAGTTGAATACATTGACCGACCAAGGTGCTGCCTCAGAGGGAAGGAATGTTGCATCAATAGATTCCAGCAAGTAGAGAGCCGCTGGGGTTACAGTGGAACAAGTGATCGAATCAGGTATCTGTCATATTTTGGACGTGAAGGTGGAATCGGGGTAGCAGTTAGCGTTTGGCCTTTATCCTCATATTGTGGGAGATAATTAACCAACATTTTATTTTATATTTTGTTTAATGCATTTTTAAGTTAATACAAGAATCAAGAAGTCACTGAGGCTCCTGGCCTCCTCACTGAATTATGAGTGAAGGTGACGTCTTAGGAAAAAATTAAGAAAGGTTTGGATTAGGCCTTCTGTTATGTAAATTCTGCTTGGATCAATATTGGTGAGCTGAGTTCTAGACCTTAGTTGATCAGACACTATTTTTACAGGGTTTAGGGCTACAGTTTAAATAAATTTAACTTTACTATATTTAGTGTGAGTTTTTTCTTTGCATGGACGTTGCATAGAAAATATCTCATATACATTTGTAAAAGCTTTGAATGAGGAAGAAAATCAAGAATCTTGAAAAATGCAGACATAAAATCCTGTCAAGAAAGTTATCTTTGCTTTACTATGTTTCTTTACGTTAACTCTCAAAATAGAATCGGTACTAATTTTCATAAAACGTGCCTTATTTAATAGCACCTTAGTGTAAAACTAGAAATTAAGAACAAGTTTGTTAAAATTAGAACTCTGGTTGGGTAAAGGACTATTATAAATCTTGGATTCAAATGGAAATTAAAAATGCATTTGTAGAGTATTTAATAATCATTAACAATAAGAATAGTATATGTAAAAACTTACAGGATGAGGCAAAAGCTGCATACAAAGAAAAAGTAGTAATTAACTACTTTAGTAAATAGAATAGAAGTAAATGATTTAGGCATTCAACCCAAGTAGCTAGAAAGTAAATAGCAAAAGAACCATAAGAAAAGAGAAATAGGTAAATGTAGAAGTGCATGAATTAAAAATAGTAGAATTGATAAATCCACAATCTGTTTCCTTAAAAAGACCAATAAAATAAATAAACCTCTGGCAAAGGTAATAAAGTAAACATATTCACATTTAGAAATAAAAATGGGAATATAATCATATGCTGAGATTTTTATTTTAATTCTGGGTTTACTTTGTACTAATAAATTGAACATCTTGATGGAATGGATCATTTTATAGGCAAATATAAATTATCAAAATTGCCTGAAGAAGAAAGCCTGAATAGACCAATTACCATGGAAGGAATTAAAAGTTATCAAAGAACTGTCCCTTCACAAGGTGGTTTTTACAGGTGAGTTTTATAAAACCTTCAAGGAACAGATAGTTTCCTTGAGCATTAAAAGAAGAAAATACTTCTTGGTTAACTATCAAAGGAAGCATAACCCTTATATAGGAATCTGACAAGATAAAAAATATTCTAGATCAGCCTCTCTTAATATATAGAAGAAGAAATTCTTTGTAAAATATTAGCATATGGAAAATTTAGCAATACCTTAGAATACTACTATATGAGCAAATGGAGTTTAGTTGGAGAGTGAAAGAATAAAGAATGACTTAATGTTAGGAAATGTATTAATATACAGTCTCGATCAAAGAAAAAGACCAATTTGATTTCAATAGATATCAAAAAGGCTTTTGATAAAATTTCATCTTCATTCCAGATATAACTATTAATAAATTAGGTCTAGAGGAATACTTCTTTAGTATGATAGACCGTTGAAACTTCAGTATAGTGATGCCTACTATCCTTGCTATTCTCAGCAGTGTTAATATAATTTTGATGGATGTAGTCATAAAGGATGAAGAAATTAGAAGCTTGAGTATGGAGAATGAAGAGGCCTTTTCATTATTTGCTGATGGCATTATGTACATTAATAGTTCACAATTCCATCATACCTAGTTCTTCCTTTTTTATAATAAATATTTTGTAATTCCCACTTTACTAACCTGCAATGAAATGGATAGGTAATATGCTTCGCACATATTTTCTTAAAGGACTAGTTGTAATGTAAAGGAGAAATAAATGTAACTGATAGTAAGATAAATTATGTAGTTCAATGTGTAGACTTTGGTCTAGGTGTGGCAGCTCAGCACTTTGGGAGGCCAAGGTGAGATTGCTTGAGCCAGTCTGGACAACATAGCAAGACCCTGTCTCTATAAAAAGTTAGGCAGGCATGGTGGTGTGCACCTATAGTCCCAGATACCTGGGAAGCTGAGGCAGGAGAATTGCTTGAGCCCAGAAGTTTGAGGTTGCAGTGAGCTATGATCATGCTACTGTACTCCAGCTTGGGTAACAGAGCAAGACCCTGTCTCTAAAAAACAAAAAATATAGACTGGGCCGGACAACACCAGAAGACAAACTGAAGTAATCAGATACAGTGCATATATTCATCAGCAGGATGAGACAGTTTCACTTGCAGGATACAGGCAAATTATGTTCATGTCTTATTTTGAGTGGTATTAGATACAGGGAAATTATGTTAATGTCTTATTTGAGTGGTATTGCTGCCACTTAATGTAGTTTTCTTTAAAGATTCCAGATAAAACAGTATTTTTGAGCCTATTCATGGTTTCTGTATTTGTGAACTCGCTGAAATTTATTTGCAACTCCAAAATGCTTTCTTAGTCATTTTCAGCAAAAGACTTAAGTTGCCAGACCAAGCACGTTCCCAGCTGCAGGTGAACAAGTTTCAGCTCTCCTACAGAGGTGAACACGGTGAGGGGCAGTGCAATGTAGTGCAAGAAACTCTAGTTCTTGGGTGGGTTGGATAGGATTTGAGTCCTAGCTCTGGCACCTGTCAGTGGGGTGGCCTTAGGCAAGTCACTTAACACTTCTGAACTCTATTTTCTCTTTTGTAAAACAAAGAAAGTAGAATCTACGACAGTGAGTTGTTTTTAGGATTTAAGATTATAATCTATGTGAGGTGTGTGTGTGTGTGTATACTTTTCTATATTGGCCCTGGGAACAATGGTTTAGTATTTGCTAATTCTGTGTTATAGAATATAACTACCACAAATAATGAGAACTGACTGTATATTTCTTCTGTTTATATGGTAGTTGCCTCTTGTACAAAGTCAGTGAATATTAAAATTGCACTAAAAAGTCTTTGGTTTATAAATAAAATGGAATTGGGTTCAATTGTAGGCTTGTAGTAAAATATGTAAATATGAATTCTGGCAAGACACTTAAAGTTGACTGAGATTCTTTGTTGTGGCAGACTGTCCTGTGCATTACAGGAAATCTAGAACCCCTGGCTTCTAGATTAAAAAATTTCTAAATGTAAAAATTTTTATAATTTGAGTAAATATTGTAATATTTAGAGTATTATAGTACTATATTGCTATAATATTAATAATCTCATTCACCATAGTAATAACATAAAGTATTAGGATTAAACTCAATAAGAAATGTATAGTACAGTGCATTACATTTATGAAGAACTAGAGAACTTTAACTAGAATCAAACTTACTAAGGACAATATCTTCCAAATTAGCCTATGTATGTTAGGCAATTCCTTTCAGAAGTCACATATTTTTGGTGGGAGGAGTGGCTTGGCAAAATTATTTTAAAGTTAATCTGGAAGTGTAAATGTTTCTCTTTTAAGAAGAGTGGTACAGATCAAACATAAAAGGTACTGTAAAGCCACAGGAAGGGAGTATGGAACAGACTAGAGGTCAGAAACAGCGTAAGATAAATAAATGAACATTTAGAACATGATAAAGGTGAGGGGAAAATAAAGTTAGATCCTTACTGATCCCATGTACCAATATTCATATAAATTAAAATTTTAACATTAAACAAAAAAACCATGAAAATGCTGGAATAAGTGAACGTTTATTTACTATGAGGATAAGGTAGGCCTCTCTAAACTTGGCATAGATCGTAATTTTGACTACAGATAATTCAAAAATTTTAAGTACAGAATTACCATAAAGTTAACAGATAAGCGACAAATCGGAAACTTTTTATAATGGATATTACCATCAAAGCATAAATAACTGTAGTCTATATTTAAATGCTCTTTCGAATCTACATTAAAAAGACAGACTCATCAGTAGAGAAAAAGGAGAAAAGAACAAATGGGTATTTAATTAAAGAGGAAATCCAGTGGCAGTAAGCATATGAGCAAATGTTTTTTACCTCATTAATAATCAGAGAAATATAAATGGAATCAGTTTCTCAAAGGCAAAAGGAAATTAAAATACTCGTGGTTGAGAAGAGAGTGAGTAAATGATCCTTCTACCTCATGGGGTGTGAAATGTTACCATTCCAAAAGCAATCTGACAGTGTTTATCTAAACCCTTAAGAATGGGCCTTACATTTTCTACAGCAATTCTACTTCTAGGAATTTATGCTAAGAAAAATAATTAAGGCTTTGTAAAATGATAAAGCTATAAGATTGTTCATTAATGGTATTAATATATAATACTAAAAACTGCAAATAACCTAGATTATCCAACAAGGGATTAGTTAAATATAGTGAATCAGTAGTAATTTTTTTATCATTTTACATGAAAAAGAGGTTACAAAAATATATATAATCAAATGATTTTTTAAAATAATACATATATGTTCATAGAAAATTGAAAAAGAAATGCAAAGAGTTAATAAGGATTTATTTCTGGATTTATGGGTGATTTAAAACTTTCCTCTTATTTGTTTAGCTGTATTATCTGATTTTTTAAAACAGATAATATACTGCTTTTTTATAGTAAAAAATGATTACAAATAATATATTTGTAGATGTTTAAGGTGGTCTCTTCCTGTACTGGGTATTTAGCATGGTAGTTAAGAGCATGGGTTTTGATCCAAGCAGACCTGGAGTTATGTCCTAGCTCTGCCACACTTTTTGACCCGGACAAGTTAATTTCTCTAAACCTCAGTTTTTTAACTATAAAAACTTAGGATAATAAAAATAATATTGTTACCTAGTTTATAGGGTCATTAATGACAATTAAAGGAAATAATTCACGTAAAGAACTGAGGCTCAGTGCCTGGCTTGTTAGGAAGTACTCATTAAGTGGTGGTGGTATGCTAGTAGTAATAATGATAGTTGAAGTTGTTGCTGAAAGTATTGAGAATTACTCTATTTTACATTAAAGATTATCTCTGATTGTACAGACTTCCACTTTCATCTGTATTTAATGTCAGTTTTTATGCATTTGTAAAATGGAGTAAGATAGATCAGTATTTCTTAATTATTGTGACCAAACTGGTCTAGCTAATTGTTATGGAATCCTCATTCGAGTCTGCCTGTGTAAACCACGTCCTGTCCCAGCCCTCATCACCAGTGTTTTCTGTTACAGCAGCCCGCCTCCTTCACAGCTCTTACCACAATTCATAATTATTTATTTATTCCTTTCTGCACTTGTTTATGATCAGTGTCTTTCATTTGGCTGTAAGCCCGATAGAGGAGAAACTGTGTCTTGACCTTATTTGTCCAGCGCCAGGCCAAGTATGTAAATATGATAGGCCCTCAGCAGGTGTTCATTGAACTGATGAACTGTCATGGTTTGGGGTGCTGGGCTTCAGTCCTAACGGCTGACGTGTCTGTGGATTGGTACAGCACTAAAGTTATCATTACAACCAAAGTGGGTATTTAGGTTAAATAGATTCCTTTTGTAGCACAGAAAACAAATTCTACTTAAGTTCTTTTTGAGTTCAAATTTACTCTAGAAAGAAACCTTTTTTTGTAAGCAAACAGATGACATTTCCAAGGATATCTAATGTCTGATAGTTTTCCTTTTTATAAGCAAAACTGGATGTTCCAGGTAACACATAATAAAATTATAAACCTTCAGAATATGAAGATTTACAGAATTACTTACTAAATTTTTGGCTTTTTTTCTCTCAGGTTCACAGTTAATAGAAGAATCTCTATAGTCGGATTTGGCTTATACGGATCTATTCATGGCCCCACGGATTATCAAGTGAATATACAGGTACACTTTCCGCCTACTGTATATCATCCTGAAATACAACAAATATGTAATTTTACAATAAGATATTATTTTGATAGAAATCTAAGTTTCAATATAATTATCAAAGGAATCAGAAGGCCCATTAGTAGTATTATAAGCCTAGAGTTCTGGGTTTTAGTTGATCTAAAAAAAATCTAGTTTGAGAAAATTGGGATCCTTCACAAAAGCATCAGCATACAAGGAGCACTGCCTTATCCAGGAATCCCTTGTATCAGTATTCCTGCTATGCACTGACTAGCTTAGAACATCCTCCTACTTTTTCCATGGTATTTCAACTCTAGGGCCTTGAAACTGTCTCATTTCTGTGACTACTGTGGATACCCTGTGACTTCCAAGTGTCTGAGCAGACCCTGCCTCATTCTTTAGGTCTGTTCCACCTCATTTCTTCCAGATAGGGGACTAGTACCTAATCCAGAAGAAAGTTAAATACCTCTCTCCTTCTCTTCCTTACTAATAAAACAGTGTTCTCTGTACTTTTGATTGTACACCACAATTAGTAAAATTATTTTTGAAAACATCCATATTTTGTTTTTATTTAGAAACTGTATGCAATACTATACATATATTTTGTGCATAAATTAAAACAAAAAATATGAGAAAAAGCAGGAAACAATGTTTCAAACTTTTGTTTATAAACAGAAAAAAACTACCTTCTCCAAAATGTTATTTAATAAAAATTTTGGTGAACTTTGTGATTGAAATGCGTTGTTAGTTTTCAAAATATTGGTTTTATATTTTGTGATACAACAGTTCAAACATCTAGTTCTATGATAGCCAAAAAGGATACCTTGCTACCTCACACAGATGATAACATGCTCCAAGTGCAAGAATAGCATTATTCACTATGCTAATGAAATCATTATGCTCATTTCTAATCCTGTCCACCAAGGTTTATAGTGAAATTCAGCTGATAAATTTACATCACTCATGTCAGTTTGTTGTTCTTATAAACACATGAGAAAGTTAAATTTTTAATATTTTTAATAAATAAGTTTTAAACCCACTGAAATTATTTATTCAAAAGATTTTTAAACCAGTTAGAATATTTTTGTTTCCATGTTTTTCAAGTGCAGGAAAACCCCAGCAAACTTCTGAAGGGTATAAAAGATTTTCATAATTACTCCCCTTGTACTTTATATACTTTATAAAGTATTGTTAAGATCCTCTTCACTAGAGCCCATGAGCCCACTGAAGCAGGCTGGCTAGTCCTCGGGCCTGGGGAGGAGCGAAGGCCTCACTGCCAGCCTCTGTGATTGTGGAGCTCCACTCCTGCGCCACGTGTTACGTAGGACACCAGACTCCTGTGTACAGACTGAGGGAGGGTATCCGGATTATAGGTAAATTAAAATGATAAAGTATAAATACCATGAGCAAAATATTTAAATAGAAACAAGTTCTTTTTATTTTCTTCCCCCAGTAGCTAGTCTCATACCTGCTCCAGATCCACTGCTTCTAACCCTCTATTCCTTTGTGTCAGAGGTGACAAACTCAAATGCCTACCAGGGACTGGACAGGTAATTTTAAATGGAGAAACCAGGCCTGGTGTAGGAGACACTAGGGACAGGAGGCAGTTCTGGGGAATGTGGAATATTTAAAGGGGCAGCCACTACTTAGCTCCTTCCAGTAGCTGCAGTTTGATAATAAGGGCCCAAGGATGCCAGAGCTTCTGATTTTTATAAGAAGCCAGAAATTGGATTTTTATATGAAGTCTCCCCATGGTTGATTTTTAACTGTTGACTGATAATTCAAAATCTTTAGAAATAGCAACACCATGAGGGCCATACAAAGCCAATCTGAAGCTAAATCCTGATAGTTACCAGTTTACAACCTTTGCTTTAACTCTGTATTAAAGGCCCACTCCTGTGGGAAACTTCTCTTAATACGAGGTATCTACCAACAGCTGTGGTCTCTGACTCAACCCTTCTCTTATACACTTACAATTTCAATTCCTCTAAGTCAGTAAGTTGTAAACAGGAATATTTATTGGAAGTACCTAGAGGGCTTTTTTCATAATGCTCAGCCTGGATCCTTACCCCAGAGATACGGGGTATAGAGAGAAAAGTCTACATTGTTTAAGTAGCAGGGGTAGGCATGATGGAGATGGCATTTTGGTGTGAACATTAGTCATCTTCATTGCTTGTTTGGGGAGAGCCACATACTTCTTAAAACACAGCTTTGGCGGATTCACAGTATTAAATGAAAGTGCCAGAGTCTTGTGTTATATAGTAGCAAGGAGGACATACTGGCTTGCAAGATTTTGAGAATAGTAGTCAACCCACATCCACTACCACTAGCTTCGTGGGCCGTTAAGGAAAGGTGGCAAACTCTTAGGACTTAAACAGTTATGTCATTTAAGGACCCTAGTATAACATCTCAACTTCTCTGATATCCCCATGGGACATCAATATTGAAGATAGCAAATCTGTAAGTGGATTATTGACAATGATCAAAAGCAGATTTTTGAATATATGTCCATATGCTAATAATGATACCACATTATAGTTGCTAATGCTTTGGCAATTTCTAGGGATTTTCACCTACATTTTATCGGAGATTTTTAAAAATGATTAAGCAAATGAACTTTAAAGTCAGGTAGACTTGCCTGGGTTTGAATCTCAGCTCTATTGCATTTTCTATAGATTTTCGCCTATATTTTATAGGAGATTTTAAAAAGTAGTTAAGTTAATGAGCTTTAAAGTCAGAAAGAATTGCCTGGGTTTGAATCTCAGCTCTATCGCCTATAAGGTATGACTGTGAATTATGTAGCCTCCCTAAGCCTGTTTCCTCATCTGCTATGACAATAGTGATAACTACTTCACAGTTTTTTAAGGACTGCTTGAGATGATGCATGTAAAGTGTTTCAGCACATAGTTGTTGCTATTTTTGTTGCTGTTTTACAATTTGATTCTCATAATAATCTTAGGAAGAAGGCATAACAAGGTTTTTTTCTCCAAAATTAAAAGATAAAACTGAAGTTCAGAAAAGTGAAGTGGTTTGGTCTAGATTATATGGTCACAACCAAACCCTGTGTCTTACTACTTTACTCCAGGGCACTATCATGTCATGTCATTTTGTTTTAATTTTTTATTGAACTGTGATTCACACACAAAAAAGTGTACGTATTTGTAAGTGGCACATAGGTACACAAACCGAACATTCCTGTGGGATCAGTGCCTGATCAAGGAACAAGACAGTGTAGCGCCCCAGAAGCCCAGTCACTCTCCCTGCACAGTGTCCACTGTCCTGACCTCTCCCAGCATAGGTGGCTTTTGCCTGCTGCACTATTAGTTTTCATCTAATGTAGCAAAAAGGCAGGTCTGTGAGTGTCTGCCTCTGCTGCGCTTTCCCACACATAGGAGACCTTTCGCTTGTAACCTGGTAAGCTCTGACTCGAGCTTTTAGAACTCTTCTCTGGGAAGCTTCACTTAAGCAGCTCAACAGGCTCGGTTTTTCCTCTGTTTCACCACTTCGTCTGTGCACAGCTTTCTTACTGCAGGTACTGGACTGAATCGTCACTGTAGACATGTCTTCCCTAGTGACTAGAAGCTCCTTGAGGATGTCCCTCAGTGCCTAGCATAGGGCTTGGCACAGATCATGGGACTAAAATAGACAGAATTTTTACACTGAATATTCACAAACCAGGTACTGCCTTTTAAGGTCATTTTAATTTTAGTAAATAACTTTTAGACACAGGAAATGCTAAGGGAATTTCCTAGCAACAAGGCAGGCTAGGGAGGAGTTAAAGACTTGTTTTCTTCAGGTATCTAAAATCGACACATTCTAAAAATCCACACACCAAGCTGTGTCTTTTAAGGAAGCTCCTCTCTCCTACAGTCAAGGCCCCGTTATCTGACATCCTCCTGGTTCTTACTGTGCTGAATGATAAACAGCAAGATGTTGAAAGCCACCTTTAGTGGTTAAAGGTAAGTAGAGAAAGATTAGAACACAGAGATTTAGTAGTCTACTCTGCTATTGCTAAGGGCTTCATATTCTTTTCTATAAAACTTTGTTTCATTTGGTTTAACTTAAATGTAACTTGTCTGTTAAAAATTACAGATCATCGAATATGAAAAAAAACAAACCCTGGGACAAAATGATACTGGATTTAGTTGTGATGGGACAGCTAACACATTCAGGGTGATGTTCAAAGAACCTATAGAGATCCTGCCCAACGTGTGCTACACGGCATGCGCAACGCTCAAAGTAAGAGTCGCGCACAGGGCTCCAGATGGTTTCCTCTTGAATGTTGGATGTTGTTACCGTTGAAAGCACGTTTTAGAAGCCGAGAGTCACTGACAGTAGAGCCTTTTAGAAACGGTGGGGGAAAGGGGCAAAGAAAGAAGATGGGAACTAAAATAGTCCATTGCTTTAAGAAAAGAAGTGCTTAGAAGCAAACTAGTGAATTAAAAAAATAAAATAAAAAAGAAAAGTGCTTCTCCGCACAGCTGTGTTCTGAAAGAGAGTTCTTCAGAAGTAGCCCTTTGTTTGAGTAGGAAATTGAGTGTTTGACAAAAGAGAAAATAATTAGTTTCTTAAAATCTTTTCACTCTCCTCTAATAGCTGAGCTCTCCATTCAGTATTTTCACTCATTAATTGGTTTTTTAGTAAAAATTTCATTTTTCACTAAAAGACTTAGCATAAAATTTTATACAGGAGCTATAATGAAATATAATAGAATATGAATTTAATTAAAATGCCAAATTAAATTGAGTGCTTATTAAATGAAAATTACTAAGGAACCTTGTGTTCTCACTTAGGGTCCCGATTCCCACTATGGCACAAAAGGACTGAAGAAGGTCGTGCACGAGACGCCTGCTGCCAGCAAGACTGTCTTCTTCTTTTTCAGCTCCCCTGGCAATAATAATGGCACTTCCATAGAAGATGGACAAATACCAGAAATAATATTTTACACATAATTGAGCATTATATTACATCTTGGCTAAATAGTACCATATAATCTAGTGTCAAAAGCATAAATAAGTGGCCACAAAAAAATGGTTTGAGTGTTACAAGTATTTATAATTGTAAGATAAGAAACATTTTAGTTTCTTAGAGGAGATAGAAAAATGTTGATTTAAATCTCTGCATGATTTAAAAGCAGATTTTCCATTTTCTTATAACCTTAGGGGAAAAGAGAACTGGGTTTAATTGTTTTTAAAAAGCGCAGCTATTTCAGCATCATCTTGTATAATTTCATAGATCAGTTGACTCATGGTCTTTCAATAGTTTTGGAATTGAAAGAGTCTTGTTATATATATAGCTGTTTTTTTGTGTTGTTTTTGTTTTAACCATTTTGAAGGTTAGATGGATGGGCAAATAGGATGAGATGAGGCGGGTCAGTATTCTTACAGAATTCCTATTAACTCGAATAACTAATTTCAGAAAATTAAGAAAACTGACTTTATATTTGGAGGTTTGAAATATCTGATAGTCAGCATTTGGAATAATGCTAAAAACAGGCCTAATAAAATGCCCATGAAAATTTTCAATGCATTTACAGAAAAGGATATTTTGTAATAGTATAGTATTGTGTTACATAGAACAGTTTTAAAATTATAAATGGAGTTTGTATAAATTCACAATAATGTGATATAAACAAAGGATCTGAAGGTACAGTTTGAGACTGGATTCTTTATCACTAAACTGCACCGCTGCTCCTGTCTGTGGGGTGCTGCCCCTGCGTCCCAAGACCGAGGCGATGATGGTGATGATGACAGGGAAACAGACGTCACTTCAGCATCATGATGACCCTACACAGCAAGAAACCAGATAAAATACAGACATTTCTAACAGCTACCCTGAGATATCCAACAGAATCACTCCTGCTGAAAAGAATGCTTTCTGCCACCTACACATTTCTATCCAGTAAGTAAAATATGTTTAATATTGTGACCTCATTAATGTCGCTGGTATAGCTGTGCTAGGAGGAGATAGGAAGTCTATCTGGCAGAAGGACATTTATATACTTCCTTACAGAGCAGAGTTTTTTAATGT
>VBSM01002223.1:2724036-2735724 GCA_008086735.1 Cheirogaleus medius
AGGATTTCTAAGCATTTGCGCAATAGAAGCCCTACCCGAAAATAAGACCTAGTGCGTGGCTACGCAGCGCATCTGCACAACCCTTGCATTTCCTCGCGGAGCGGTAAAGAAGATGCGCAGCCCTTCTCATCTGCCCCATCGTGACAGCTGCTATGCCAGATGTGACCGGAAAGGTGCGGGCAGCCCCACCAACAAGGTCGGCTCCCCCTGTCGGGTCCCGGCCATCCTGTGCGTGTGCAAGCTGAGGCTTTGAGGGAAAATAACACGTCCCCTGAAAATAAGCCCTAGGGTGTCTTCTTGAGGAAAAATAAATATAAGACCCTGTCTTATTTTCGGGGAAACACGGTAGTTCCGGCGGCGCCGCAACGCCCGCGCGGCCCTGCTCCGCGTTCTGCCTCCTTACTCGGCTGCTCCGGTCCCTTCCGTCAAGCATACACCGCTCCCGCTCCCTCCCACCGTCTTGCGTGGCTCATTTCTGCCGGTTTCTCAGACTCAGCTCAAGCACTGCCTCCTCCTGACGGCTTCCCCCGGTGTACCGTCCTGTGCGTATCTCCTGGGTGCACTCAGCGCGGTGTTGTAGTTACACTTGCGCGTTCTTCCTCGCTGCAGTCCGCACCGCTTAGTTCGTATTTGTTGAATGAATGAAAGTTCCTAGCACAGCTCCTGTCACATGATAAATAGGCCTTTAAATATCAGTCACTGTTGTGCCTTCCTCCCCCCTCCCCCAAACACACGCGCGTGTTCGCTTCCAGCCTTAGCAGTTTACAGACATTTACTGGCTCCTGCTGGATGGGATACGAAAATGAGTAATACGGTAGGTGATCCGTGTCTCTGAGGAATTGGAGATGGTGGGAACAGCGTTAAGGTATGGAAGCCAGTCGGGTCTTCTTCCAAGGGAGGAGAAAAAACGCTTTGTGGGGTTTATGGAAAGGCTTCATGGAAGAATGGATTTGAGCCTTGAAGGCCATGGGAAAAGCATTCTAGGTGGCCTGAAGTCCCTGGACATGGCTGATGAGCCAAGTTTGTCGTGGTCAAAGGTGAAAGGGAGTAGTGGAAGGATTGAATTAAATGTGTGGGAAGTTATTTTGTAACCTGTAAAGTTGTGTGGTTGTTGTCATTTTAGGGTAAGAGCCAGAGCAAGGAACCAGAGAGACCACTTCCTCCCTTAGCTCCTGTGGCTGTTGATCCTAAAGGTTGTGTCACCATAGCCATCCATGCCAAACCTGGCTCCAAACAAAACGCCGTAACAGGTACATGTGGACACTGGGATGGGATTCGTGTGTGAATCAGGTGTCCCCTCCAGCCTCTCTTGCCTTGGTTAGCTGAAAACTTGTCTTATGACAGTGGAGTATAGTTTTTACATCTGCAGTTAATGGTTTCTCCATTTTAAAATTCTAGATTCTAATATAAGGGTGTTTGAAAGTGAATATATGATCTTTAAATCATGCCAAGTTAGATGAAAACTATTGTATATTTTCCTTTTTAAAATATGTTATTTTAGAAAGGATACATATGGAGACATATGTGTAGGTTAGATTATTCTTAGTTTGTCCTGTTCTAAAACTAGAGACACTGACTAGAGAAAAAGGAGACATTTTGGTCCAGTTTAAGTATCACTGGCCTAAGGAGAGGGGAGAAAACCTGAGATTTGAGACTCCTGATCAATTCCTATGTGAGCTTGTTTTAACACCTTAAGGACCGCTCACGAGTTTTCTCCTGTTTTGTGCGTCATCTGTTAAGGACCGCTCACGAGTTTTCTCGTTTTTCACTGTAGTTACGATGATTTAAATAACGTGCAGTTTGCCCAAAAACGTGGGGTCCCTGGCCTATGTCTTAGAGATTTCTGTGCGGTACGAAAGGTGTTAAATCAAAACAATATAAAACATTATGTAGAGGCCCAGTTTTTCCATCCGTCAGATGAGACAGTTGGACTAAGAGGGTTTCAGGCTATTCCTGGAGCCCTGGAGGTGCCCAGGACCCTCTGCTTTGGGCAAGGGAAAGGCCAGGCAGACAGGGCTCCTGAGTAGCTGTGTTTACGTTTGTTTTAGATGTTGGGATTCCAGAGAAAATTGGAAAAAAGGAGGGAGTCTGAAGGAGAAAAAAGTTTGAAAACCATTGATCTGAATTATTTTGAAGGTTTTTTTCACCTCTAAAGCTCTGTATTCCAAATTTTATTTTGAAAACAAGACCCCAGAATTGCTGGGCTAGGCCTGGTTTGTGCTAATGGCCATGTTAGCTTGTCTCTATTGGCCGGACCCTCCTTGGCCAGCATTTTCTAAGAGTGGCTGTGGACACTGTCTACTGTCGGACTGTTTCATTAACTCTAAGATTAACTCTATAAGGTACACAAGTATTTTATGTACAAGTGAGAAAAATATCCATATCAACTGAATATGGATTCCATCTGTTGTAAGATACATATCTTGATTTCAAAGATATTAAAATGTGAAAAACTATGCATTTCAGAATCAACGACAGGCTGGGAGGTGGGTTTTTTTAATTACTTCATTCTTGTGAATTCTGTGGCCATGTTGTTTACACAGACAGGATGGGAGTGTGTGGAGATGCGTGAGTAACCTCTTGAGCTGTAGGATCAGCTCAGGCTTGTTTGCAAACTGCTTTGAATAAATACTTCTCTCTCTCAGAAATAACAGTGGAGAATTACAGACAGGTTATTCTTTATAAAGGCTGTATTGATAGGAAAGTCAGGACCACTGTTCTTTGTTCCTGGATTTTAAATCAGGAGTTGAAATTTATTTTTGAATCACCATCACTTTCTAGCCATGTGAGATTGGGTACATCTTGTTGCACTTGGTCTTGTTACATCAGACCAAGTGCAATTTCTAGTTGCGTAAATCCAGGATACTCCTCAGGATCCTGTAGGCCCATCTTGGTCAGCAGGGTTGAGTGAATATCAATTTTCTTCTCTGGATTTATTTTCTGTAATGGTAGAGGCATATTTATGATGTTTATGTTTCCTTAGTTGTGATTAGTTTAATCATTCGTTTCTTCATTCGACAGTTATTAATTGAAAGTCTGTTCTGTGCCAGGCAAATACAAACTCTTTCACAAAATATCTGCACTTCAGGAAGAAAACAAACTTACAAGGATAAAGTCCACACTGTTTTCATTCCAGATTTGACAGCAGAAGCTGTAAGTGTAGCTATTGCGGCACCTCCGTCGGAGGGAGAGGCTAATGCTGAGCTCTGTCGGTATCTTTCCAAGGTCTTAGAACTCAGGAAGAGTGATGTGGTTTTGGATAAGGTAGGTCTCTGTCTGTCTCTCTTCTTAAACATTTTGATTATTATGCATCAATCATGACTCAAAATACGGATTTTTTTCTTTTTCAAATAATTGGAAAACCAGTTGTTTTAACTCTCATATTCATTTAACCCCAAAAACCTGTGAATTCTTCCTAGTCTCCTTCATTCCTACTGCCCCAGTCCTTATTCAGACTGCCCACACACTATTCTTACATTTCTCAGCTGCCATCATTTCCAGCATTTTCTCCTAAATTTATTCCCGAACTTGCTGACAGATTAATCTTGCTTACCTCTTTCTTCCCTGATGTTGTCACCACACTAAAAAATCCGAAGTGGTTCCTGGTGTTTGTTATCTACATTAGTGAGTCCAGCAGGGATCGCTGATCCCCACGCTGCCCTTGCTCACCAGGAGAAGCTCGTTAGGGAGACAGAGGTTCATATGAAGTCGTTAAGACGCATGGTTTTGTGCTAGGGGTGGATATCAAAATCACTTGGGAATGATTTCTAAATCACCTGGACATCACCTTAGACTTATTGAAACAGAATCTGCAGGAGTAGGGCCCATCCATGTTTATATTTCTTAAAGCACTACTTGCTTTACAGTGCTGCATTATATAGCTCCTGACCGGGTTCCAGCTGGCATTCAAAGTCACTGATCCACACACCACACCTAAAAATCCATCTGAATGTCCCACCTGTCATTTCTGAATTTTGGCTAGTGCTCATACTCTAATGTTTGCCTAAAAGGTACTCCCCACCTGTGCAAATTCCACCCATCTAGATAAATCCTTGCTCAGATTTTATCTTCTTTAAATGACGTGTTTGAAAACAAACCCTTTTAAAAGTTGTTTTATGTGATTCTGAAATTATAGCATATGGATATATGATTCCTTTTTGTTTGGAATTTTCAGAAATGTTTAACGATGCAGAGAATAGCAATTTGTTTAGATTTAGAATTATTTTATACAAAGTTTATATAAAATTGCAACATTTATTTTTGTATTTTAACAGTGATTTTCATTTTTAATTTAAATACAAATTTACTTGAATCTAGAATAGTATAAAGATTCCATATTCATTTTGAAATTTTAATGCCTAGCTTTTATTATTAAAGAAATTGATGTATGAAGGTGAAAACCCTGGAGAGTTGTAAAAATCTGTAGTAAGATAGACTCTAAGAGATAATCTTTGGTTAGACCAGAAGTGGCCAGGAGAAAGTAGTACCCAAGCCATCAAGAAAGCCCATCATATAACCGAGGTCTGCTGTCTTCTAATAATACTGGAATGTTCTGTATGGTTTTTTCCTTTTGGTCCAGGGTGGTAAATCTCGTGAAAAGGTGGTGAAACTTTTGGCCTCCACAACTCCAGAAGAGATCTTGGAGAAGTTAAAAAAGGAAGCCAAAAAGGAATAAAAGCAAGAAATGAAAAATGCATCATTGGGAAGCTTTTTTATTACTAATGATGAAGAGTCTGTTAAATAGGAAAATATATTTGAATGCACAGAAGAACATGGGAAAATATGTATATATTTAAATAAGATTGAAAAAAGTAGAAATTTTTAAAGTACTGTACATTATTATATAGGTTCTAAAATCCCTGACCCCAAACCGCCTGGAACATGTTATTCTGATTTCATGGTATTACAAAATAACAGAGTTGGAAAGGGTATTCAAGATGACCTGACTTAACACCTTTCGTCTGTGATGGGGCTTCTGACACGCAGAAGTTGAGAGACTCTCTCAAGGTCATACCGTGCAAGATGGCAGCTGGAACCCAGACCCCTTGACCCCTTGTCGAATGCAGTTTATCCTGATTGTAATTGAAAATGATAATATCTCCACAACAGTTCTGGAATTCTGGAGATTGCCTTCTAATCCAGTTTACAAATGACAGAGAAAAACCTGTCACACTGCTTTGTAGTCTTACCTTATATTTTAAGATGTTTATCTAAATGCAAAAATATTTTTCACATCTTTTAAAGACTGTATGAACATTTTGTGAAAAAGTAATAATAATCAAGACTTTTAATATGAATTACAACTGTTGGATTTTCTTCTTCCTCCATGATAATTTGCAATCATCAAATCAGTAGTTCTTATGAATCTCCAAAGATCCTTAAAAGAAGAAAGAGGACCTGGAAGCTGTTTTCAGTATTTGTAAAAGCCTGTCAGAAATCACATTTATATTAAGGTTTCAAAAGCTAATAACAAATACATTTTTACATATTCAGTATATGTTATGGTAATTTAGTCAGATAAATAATTACCTTTGCGGAGCAGAAGAGCTGATTTGCAGTGTGCTTTGTCTAATATGAGAAAAATGTATTGATGGAAAAACTCATTAAAAACACAAAAATCCATAATAAAGACCAATAATAAAAATTTTTGATAGAAAAAGCTAAAAACCACTCATCTAGAAACAACTCTTATTTTGTTGATAGGAACCAAGGGCAAGAAAAGCTGGGTGGCTTCTCCCAGACAGTGCGCGTTAACAGCAGAGCTTGGTTTCAGCTCAGCTGCGCTGTCTTCTAGACCCCTGGGCCGCGCTGCCTCCGCGTGTGCCGCTGTTTCACATGATCTTGGCTTCAGAACTTTTCCCACTTTTTTCAACACTTTCAGTGTGTTCTGTAAAAGCATGTTACTTGTGGTTTCTATATGAGTCATTGTTAGGATGCCGCCTTTGACAAGTGACAGAAACACAACTCCAGCTGGCTGAGACAGTAATGGGACGTATTAGCTCCTAAAGCTGGGAAATCCAGCAGCAGCGTGTACTTAGCAGTGAGTTTGATCCAGCAGCTCAGTGATGTCCTAAAGGACCCACTTTCTTCTTTCCTTCCCCTGCCTCTAGCAGTGCCAGCTTCATCCGCAGGCCCACTTTCTTCGTGACACAGGAGGCCACCACCGTTCTAGGTCTCACATTCACATATCACCCCCTCCAGTAGGAACAAAGTCCACTCAGAAGAGCTCTGGTATTTCTTTCCCAAAAGCTCTCAACGAGCTTCCTCTCATCGCTTGGCCCAAATTAGGTCACATGACATTTCCAAACCAGCCTCTGTGGTCAGGAGATGTCATTCTATAACACAAGTTCCCGAAACTGGTAACTATAGAAAAAAGAATTACTTTAATTGTTTTAGGCCAATTAAGGCCCACCCCAGAGCTGGAGATAGGGTCAGCACACTCAGAAGCAAAGTGTGAGTAGAGAGAGTTGGATATCTGAATAAAATTGGGAAAAGTTATGAAGAGAGGAATGATGCTGTGTAGAAACCAACAATTCCCACTACACCAATCTATTTACTTCATTTTAGATGGCCCTGTTTTGACATGGAAACTTTTGCCTAATCAGTTTTTGTTTTTGTTTTTGACAAACATAACAGTATCTTGTAACAAAGTGACACTTTGTCATTAAAATCTATTGCTGGAAGTAGAAACTGGCACAGGGGCGGTATTCCCAAGCATGATTCCTTCTACCCTGCAGATGAGGTAGTCTCCAGCAGTCTGACAGCTTCTTGTCCCACACAGGGCCATTCTCCACTAGTGACAGGTCACAGCTAAGGCCGGGGCACCTTGACCTGATGTAGTTCATGCCCCTTCTTTCAGCTGGGCCCTTTTCTTCCCCAACGAATACCAAAGTAGACCCAGTGACCTAGCACCAAGGATACAAAATCTCCAGCCTCCATAACATTTGTCTAGTAACACGATTCGAGCTTTGTCCACTCCCATCAATTTTAAGTGAATACTGGCTAGGCAGTCTGTAAATAAAACTGCCTGTCTTGCCCTGTGCTGTCCTGAGGATCCTGGCTTTGAGGCAGCCCATGAATGAGGTGTGAAAGATATTTATCCAACTCTGCTGACTAGTATGCTGATATTCCAGCACTGCATCTGTCTTCTATCACCCACCTTCATAAATTATAATTACTTGTGCAAAAATGATTTATTTAGTAACTTGGGTGCCTGCTATTTGCCAACACTGCTAGGTGTTTCATACTTAGAACCTGGGAAAGAAAAACCTAGCTCATTCTGCCTGGAGGCAGGAGCAGAGATTTTGGACTCTTGATTCCTGTGAGCCATTCCACACTCCTCTCTGAATTAGGGCTGTGGTCCCCAAACCCCCCAGGTGGTGGACTGGTACTTGGTCAGTGGCCTGTCAGGAACCAGGCCACACAGCAGGTGAGTGGCTGGTAAGCAAAGCTTCATCCATCCCCCATTGCTCACATCACTGCGTAAACTCTGCCTTCTGTCAGATCAGCAGGGGCGTTGGATTCTCACAGGAGTGTGGACTCCACTGTAAACTGCGCATGCGAGGGATCTAGGTTGCGGCTCCTTATGAGAATCTAATACCTGAGCTGAGGAGGTGATGCTAGTGCTGGGAAGCGGCCACAGATATCGGTAGCAGCGAGGTTTGACTGCACAATAAATGCCATGTGCTTGAATCCTCCTGAAACCATTCCCCAACCCCGTCTGTGGAAAAATTGTCTTCCATGACACTGGTCCCTGGTGCCAAAAAGGTTGGGGACCACTGAATTAGGGGATGGAGAGAAAGAACCAGAGGATGGAAGTGGCAACTTTGCAGTGTGTGTTCCAAACAGCTAAAAACTCACAAACTTTAGAAGGCGCTGTTCTGGGCTGTGGGCTACGAGTATTCTCCTTTTATGGATTCCAGGGATTTGGTTAAGTAGTTCTTTAACTGTAATGCAGAATATAAATTTTAGAACCCATCATGGCCCCAAATTTAATTGTTTTAATGCATGTGAGTAGAGACTAAAAACTTAAGAAGCTGCGTTTTCAATTTACATCCAAGAGGTGGCACCATAATGCAACAGCAAAAAGCCACAAATTGAAATTTAAAGGGAATTAATTCCTTTTGAAGCAAACAACACTATTAGAAAATCTGTTCTGCAATGCCTGACTACCAATGTCACACACTGTGATCCTTCTTCTTGGAGACACTCCTTAGGCTTAGTCTACTCACATCCTTAAGGGGTTTAGCTCAGGCCAGAGTGTTGTTAATTGGGGGCCAGCTGGCTGGGCACTCGAGAGTCCCAGATCATTGCCATGATGGCTTCAGCATGGTCCTGAGTACCTCCCATAACTCTGCAGCTTTCAGATATCCCATGTAGCCAGTGATTCTGAAAATGAAATTGGGCTGGGCAATTGGCAAGGAGCTAATTTGTAATCAAGGTGCCAACTTATTAACTTGAGTGAAGAACACACCTGCCAAATAGACTATACAGTGGCATTCTATAGTGAGCACATTCTGTCCCTTTGGGTAATCTCTTTAAGAGAGTCATTTGCTGGCTGCTTGGAAAGCTTGATGTCAGAGCAAGGGAAATTAGGGGCCAAGGTCAGAGAGCTGTGACCATCTGGAGTCCTAGTTCTGCTGCAGGGACGGACCTATTAGATTTTATCAGCCAGCCACAGCTCCTCTTCTGGGACGACACTGGAGACGATGATCCTTCACGGCACAGAACTCCCTTTTTCTAGGCTGTAGGAAGACCAACTACCACCCACATAGGCGTTCCTCAGACAATCCTTATTCAGTTGATAAGGGTTTTAGCATTTTGTAATCCTAGCTGTCTTCTCCAGGGTCCATCTAGTCCCCTACATAGAGTTCGGGTGGGGGGAATCCCCAAACTTTGAAGCCACAGATTGCAGACTCCCTGGTTATTTCTACAGGAAACTCATCCATGATGTGGCTTTACTATTGCAGTGGCTTGCGTATTGTTTCGAAGCCTTAGGTTTCCTCGGAGATGCCTCGGGGGATGGGGGCGCTAGGGGGAATAAGGGCGTGAGTCAAACCCACAGAACTGCAAATCTTTAGTCCTCCTGTCTGCTGTACCCACAGTGTCCCATGTGGCAGGCTGCTCACACCACATGTGGCTATGGAGCACCTGAACTGTGGCTAATGGAATTTAAATATTAAAAATAAAAGCATATTATAAAAATTGTTTCAAAGTTAAAAAAACCATCATAGAAATAAAGGCCATATTAGAAACAACAAAACAGAGAAGAGGCCGAAAACAGGGTATGGAATTTAGAGGGCAAGACAGAGAAGAGTGAACAAAGAAAGGAAAATCAACACATAAATAGTTGGGATCCTGAAGAAGAGAACCAAAGAAATGGAACAGAATATTTAAAGACGTAATCAAGAAAATGTTGAAGGAATAAAAGAATTTACAGAAAGGGTACAGTGTCCCAGGTGAAACAATGAGAAAAAATAATCAATGATGAGACATAACCTAGTAAAGTATCTGATTTCAGAGATTAAAAAAAAAAAAGCCTATGACCATCCAGACAAAAAGTTGATGTCATAGGGAGGAGGGGGAGACACG
Organism: Cheirogaleus medius; assembly: GCA_008086735.1. Taxonomy (NCBI): domain Eukaryota; kingdom Metazoa; phylum Chordata; class Mammalia; order Primates; family Cheirogaleidae; genus Cheirogaleus; species Cheirogaleus medius. The sequence goes on from VBSM01002223.1 coordinate 2,733,628, forward strand.
TACAGTTGACCCTTGAGTAACACAGGTTTGAACTGCACACACGTCCCCTTAGCCTTGAATTTTCTTCCACCTCCGGCACCCGAGACAGCAAGACCAGCCCCGCCTCAGCCTACTCAATATAAGGCAATGAGGGTGAAGACCTTCATGATGATCTGCTTTCACTTAATGAATAGTGAAATACATATATTTTCTATTCCTTATGATTTTCTTAATAACATTTTCTCTAACTTACTTTGTTGTAAGAATACAGTATATAATGCATATAGCATACAAACTATGCCGGCTGTTTATGTTATCAGTAAGGCTCCTGGTCAACAGTAGACTATTAGTAATTAAGTTTTGGGGGAGTTAAAAAGTTATACATGGATTTTTGACTGTGCAGAGGTTGGCGCCCCTAACCTCTGTGTTGTTCAGTGGTCACATGTATATGCATAATAATCTGTTGGTGATGGAAATGTGAAGTGCTAGTTTTACAAAATGTGTCAGCCTTTATTAAAATTATAGATCTTTTAATCTAACAATTCCACTTTTGACACTACTCCCAGAACACATAAAAGCACCAAGAGTTAAATGTATAAAAGAAATGCAGTATTGTTAGTATGAACAAAAAAAAAAGAAAAAGAAAAAAATAACCTAAGTGTCTACCTATAGGAGAGTAATCATATAATCAGTGGTAAATCCATACTATAGAATATTTTTATTAAAATGAAATCATTAGTTTTTAATCTATAGCTGACCTGGAGTGATGACTATTATATTCTGTTGAGTGAATAGAGTTTTGTGTGAATGTCTATAAAATATATATTAAAAATGTATAACCCCACTTTAATTTTTAAAAAGAATATCATCAAATTTATTTATATTTGGATGGTATAGAGAAAGAAATATAAGCATACACAACAGGCCATAATCTCTGGTTGAGTGCAGATTATTTGTTTTTGTATTGTTTCACTTTATAATTTATTTTATAAACACAAAATATACGTCGTTAAGGAAATTTTAAAATGGGAAAAATATACACAAACGACAAAGCTCTGGCCGTTAGAATTAGAGCAGCTTTATTTACTTAATTCAGACAAAAGACCGGAGATTCTTTAGGGAGTTAAAGGCACTGGCAGTGGAAAAAAACTATGAGATCATCATCACATCATTCCCCTGCGGCCGTCTCAGAAGAAGTCACTGAAACCCAAAGAAAATCTAACTGGTAATTAATACATGGGGCCGTCTGTGCCCCTTAGGGACAGGAATGGAAACACCAACTGAATTAGCCCATCAGCCCAGAAGACACTGCTAAAGATTTGTGAGCTGTCCTTACATCCCAGTCAAACCAGAGCTAACTCACTCTAACCCTGCAGGCACAAACCTGCCATTGACTGGGCACCTGTCACGTGCCCAGCCCAGTGCTGCGTGCTTGATGCTTTCACTTAATTCTGCAATGGGACAGTCAAATCACAGCAGTTTTGATGGAGGACTTGTCTTCTTCGTTAACCTACTCTTCCCATCCCATCCTGTAAATCTTTAAATCTGAGGGGTATTAGCCACAGCTCATCTGACAGCACTGATAACTGAAATCCTCAGAGGTAGAATGTTTCTCTGGCACCAGAGGCCTCAGCAGTGTCGGAGCTGAAGAGTGACTTCCTCCTCACGGGGCATACGCTGATGTCGAGCGGCCCTACTGATAAGACCCAGCGCATTCTCTCCTAGATGTCCACAGACCAAGGCATCTCTACTCCCATCCTTATTTTCCTCAAAAGCTGGTCCCAGCAGTTATCAACCATATTTCTAGAAAACAGGACATATTTGCTCTCGAGGTTGCCTTGGGGTCCAATGGTATTATCTACTACTTGAATCTTGCTGATTTGGTTCCATAATTTAATATAGCAGGCGCCAGGAGAAATCTTTGTGTAGATATTATAGAATGCCATATCTGGATATATCTGAATCTTGAAGTATTAATCTAAATATTAACAATATTAACTTCTACCAATGTCAAGAGTATTTTCTCTGGTTGGTCTTAAATCATTCTAAATTTAAAACTTGAGAATTTTATTTTATTTTATTTTATTTTTTATTCCATCTTGTAATGGGGGTACAAAT
>VBSM01002223.1:2739505-2777887 GCA_008086735.1 Cheirogaleus medius
GATCTATTAAAAATAAAAAGTCTCAAGTTAAAAAAAAATAAGCCATTCTCTAAAATCAGATGTAACACTATGACCAAAAGAAGACACACACACTTTTGTCATGTTAACAAAGATAATGGTTTTACTAAGAGCTCCCAACATTTCTATCAGTAGTAACCATAAGGAGGTCGTTGGCTGTAACCATATTGTCCATACTGCTGGGGATAGTAAGGTTCCTGTCTGTGTGGTGGGTAATTGTTACCCCAGGGACGTCCATGCCACTGATTGGATCGATTGTCACTTGGCCACCCCCGTCTGCTATCCCCTCCTCTAAACTGTCTGTTGTCTTGTAACCTACAATAAAGCAAAAGGTTTTTAAACTTCCTTTGTAAAAAAAACACATGACAAGTTTATCCCAGTGCATTTGGTTTCTCCATCTAATACACAGTAAATGAGAGTAGAAAAACATTTTTTGCTACAGAATGTTACAGCACCAGTTATTCAAAACTTTCCTAATATTTAAATCATTCCTCCAGTAGTACACTGGATACACTTTACAGAGAAATAAGCAGACTACAACAAACCCAAACCAATAGGATAGTTCTAATTTAAACTGAAATCTATTGAATTTTACAAAAGCAGTATGGTAATTTATTCCTTTGACTATTTTGAATTATTAAACAGAAGTAATTTCATTTTATAAACTTCTTTCTAAAGTAAAACCAAAACAATATCTTCTTTTTATGGAATCCAATACAAAGTTTTAAAAGATTCTACGTTTTAAAGTATATTTGCAAAGAAAGTATTAGTCTACAGAAAGAACATTTAAAAACAACATTAAAACACACACATAGATACACAACTGAACAGCAACTAAAAGAATATATGGTGCTGACAAAATATTAAAGCAAGTATTTATTAAGCACTTACTATGTGCCAGGTATTGTTACTAGGCATTAGGTATACCATACTGAAAACACTGGTTGCTCCCTCACTGGCCTTATGGTTTAGCAGATTAAAGCTATCCTCTCCCACATCAACCATCTGCATTTATTCTATTCTTCCACAGTAACACATACCGATTGCCTCTATTTCTTTGGTTCCCACCAGCTCTGCTATTCCATTCCTCGACAACTGGAGGGGACTCGGGAGGGCGTTTCAGGTATTCCTGGTATTCTTTGTCATCTTCTGTGAATCTACTGGCAAACATCTCTTCAAAATTTGAAACAGCTTCAGAAATGTCAGTCATTCTGAAATTCTGTATAGTTTTTAAGATATTTCTATTAGAAAATGTAAAAATTAACACTATATTACCAGATAATGAAAAACCAAGAAGTAAACAATTTTAGGCAGGGTATTCACAGAAGTCTTTGTGTACTTAAGACAGATTTCAGACATTCAATTCAACATTTCTTGACTACAGCGTTCCAGGCATTGTGCTAACTAGGAGCCTGGGATGCGAAGACTCTGCCTCCAAAGAGCTCCCAGTCTAGTAGAAGAGATAGATACAGTATAAATATAAGAGGAGAAGCAGAAGAGGATATCAAGAAATGAGGCTGGAGAGGTAAGCAGGGGTCGAATTGTGAAAAACTTCGTATTCAACACAGTTTTGTACTTTTTCTGATAGGCAATGGGGTATCATATATGGGTTCAGCAGGGAATTTTCAAGATCAAATTTACTATTTAGAAGGATCACTTTTCTAACAAGTTTAAGAATACATTAGTGAGATTATACTAAAGGTAGATTATTGCAATAATGTAGGTAACATGCTGAAGGCTTAATCTCAGGCAGGGATTGCAAGAATAGTTTTAAAAGATTCCAGGAGGAATTAATCACTGACTAGATGTGAGAGTAGAAGGGGGAACAAATTCCCAGCCTTCTGGCATGAATTATGGCATTACGGAACTACAGGAAGAAAGGTGGGTGAGGATACACACTTGAGTTTGAAGTCACCTTGGTACAAACATCCAAATGGAAAGTCAGCTCACAGTTAACTATTTGGGACTGAGAACTGGGTTGAAGATGAATATGGGAGACATCGGCAATTTTGCTGGTGGTTAATCCTGTAAGAATGGATGAAATTCCTCAAGAAGAATGGGTAATAAGAGGAGTATCAAGGTCTAAGCCATATTACCCTGAATGTGCCCAATCTCATCTGATCTCAGAAGCTACGCAGGGTTGGGCCTGGTTAGTACATGGATGGGAAGAAGAGTATCAAGGAACAGAATCCTGGAAACATCAACATTTAAAGAAAAGTCAAAGATAAAGAAGGGGCTGGGCATGTTGGCTCACGCTGGCTTTGAGAGGCCGAGACAGGAGGATCATTTGAGGCCAGGAGTTCAAGACCAGCTTAGGCAACAGTGAGACCCCATCTCTACAAAAAATTTAAAAATTAGCCAGGCACAGTGGCACTGCAGCTGTAGACTTAGCTACTCAGAAGGCTGAGGCAGGAGGATCACTTGAGCCCAGGAGTTTGAGGCTGCAGTGAGCTATGATCATGCCACTGTACTCCCACCTGGGTGACAGAGGGAGACCCTGTCTTAAAAAAAAAAAAAAAGAAGGATAAAAGAAAAGAGGAGAAAACACACTGCTAGATAAGAGGCAAACCAGAAGAGATTATTATAGAAGGCAAGAGAATAAAGAGTAGTCAATAGTGGCAAATGATACAGTAATAGAAAGAACCAAAAAGAATTAATTGGCTGTTTCCTTATGTTGAGAAAAAAAAGAATTAATTGGATTTAGCCATTAGGAGATGATTATTTTAGAGTAGTGGGGATTGAAGCAAGACTGCAATTGATTGAAAAGTACCTAGAAGGTAAAGAAATAGAAATCTACACTGAGTATAGATAAAGCTTTAAAGAAGCTTTGCTTAAAACAGGAGCAAGACCAGGCTCAGTGGCTCATGCCTGTAATCCTAGTACTGTGGGAGGGCAGGGTAGGAGGACTGCTTAAGCTCAGGAGTTCAAGACCAGCCTGAGCAAGAGCAAGACCCTGTCTCTACTAAAAATAGAAAAATTAACCAGGTGTGGTGGCACGTGCCTGTAGTCCCAGCTACTCAGCAGGCTGAGGCGAGAGGATCGCTTGACTCCGGGAGTTGGAATTGGAGGTCACAGTGAGCTATGATGATGCCACTGCACTCTACCCAGAGTGAGGGCAACAGAGTGAGATTCTGTCTCAAAAAAAAAACAAACAAGATAATCACAAGCCAAATCGTGCATTTGAAAGAATGAGGATATCCCTTCACAAGAAAAATAAAACATGAAGTGTCAAAATGAAATGTCAGGGATATCAGCTGTCAAACTTTGTACTTAAGGAAATCGGACATTTCATCCTTAATAACCTAAATAAAAAGGCATTTGAATGCATAGCTATTAAAGTTTAGGATAACTACTTTATTATGTATCCACAGTATTCCTACTCTAGACCCTGGGACAAATGAAAAATAACTACTACAGATAAGATATTGTCTAAATGTTATAAAAACCAAAATCTGTATCAGCGGGGTTTTCTAGTCTAGACCAATTATGGATTCACTCAACAAGGAGTATTTCTTCACCCATATTCTCAGAGAGCTCTCAACCTCTAGGAAAAGATTTGGCTTAAACTGCAGAAAGCCTAATCCTTGAGAAGTCAGGGGAAAAAGAGTTCACTTCTTTTAATCTTCACTCGAGACCTGGAAGTCAGCCCTAGCAGTATTCTGTAGGTAGCCCCCATATTCCCTGCCCTTCCTAACCCAAACCCCATCTTTCTACTCTTTGCCTCAGGACTTCAAAAGCCTGTTTTATGATTTGGGGCATTATTTAACATCATGCTGAAACTTTAAAACCAAATCTCTCCCTTTTACCTGACATCCTCAAATTATTTTTCTTCCTGTATTCAACTTCTAATAAAAAGTTTTTGACAAAGAATTTGGAAGATAGCTTCTTTGCTATTCTTTTCTCCAAACCCCTTAAAACATATGCAAATATTTTAACATTTATAATACCACCCTAAGGCCAAAGAAATTAAACCAAAATTATAGTTTGGATGCAAGAAACAATATCTAGTTGCCTACCTTTCAGGCTACTGCTGTCTTAGAGAGTATGCTTTATCAAACGCTAGTCTTTCAATGTGTCTTTCAGTGTGTCATTAGCAAACTAATGTCAAATTCTCAAATCCAAGGAATGAGTTTAAAATAAATTCGGCTAATTAAAATCATGCCTAGATTTCTACAGGGATCACGAAATGGCTAGAAAGATGACCCATATCTGATCCACACAGTAGTTAAAATCTTAAGGCAAGGAAAACGTGCTACTCCATTTTTATGTTCTCCCACGACTCCCCACCCACACACAAGTAAACACATACCACCTTTATTATTACTCATGAGGATGGAATTTAGATAGAATTTTCACTGATGCAAGCTTTACTTACCCCAAGGATTTCAGGCAGCTGAACTGTTTAATGTTTGGTTTAAATCTGTGGGAGAAAAAGGAAAAAACCACCCGTGACTTCCTTTAAGGAAACCCTCAAAAGGTGTGCGTGTTGGGGGTTGGGAGACCCGAGAGCCTTAACGAAAGAGTGTGATTGAAAGTGCTCTGAAGACTTCCAAAGCCAATATTCGAAAGACAACTAGCCATCCCAGTGAAGAGCTAGATGCCACAAGACTTGTCCCCTGGCCTTCAAAGCCAACAAGCTAGTTCAAGCATGAATAACAATTTCACGATGTAAGTTCTTTTCTGTTAAGATGGGGGAAAAAATAAAAGGCAAGCCTTTCAAGATTTGTATTCGAACACTACTAACTTATCCACCACAAATAAAAATCACATTCTGTTTGCGGGCGACTAACCCTGGAAATGACTAACGAGAATAGGGTTAGCTGTCCTAGGACCTGAGCCCAGAGAACAGACGAAGACGCTGGCAGAGAACTGCGTTTTCCAGTCGGCCCTCCAAGCACATCACGGCTTGTTTACCAAGGCTCCGACAGGTCGCCTCCCGTCCGAAGCACCGTAAATCTCCACCAGCGAAGCAAATCAGGGGCCGTGAGAGGTCGACGGCCTCCGGCCTCGCAGAGTGCAGACCACCGCGCAAACCGAGGACACGTCGTCGGCCACTCGGCTCGGCCCGCCCCGCTCCCTCCCCAGCGGTCCCGGGCGACCCAGCCGCCGAGGGCTGTGTCTGTGCCGCTTGGGCTGCACCCCGCCTGCGAGACACGCACGACAAGCAGCCTCACGCTCACCCCACAGTGGAACTGACCACCACCGCTCTCCAAGGTAACGGAGCGTCTCCCTCTAGAAGCCGACCGTCACCGGACTTCCGCTTCCGGTGGAGAAAAGAGGCGGCTGCCTGTCAAGTCTCGCGATAGCTAGGGCTCACCCAGTAGCTGTTCATTTGGCTCGCGGCGTTTTTTCAAACGCTGGCGCGACGCGTCGAGCTAAAGTCGGTGCGGCCAGGGAGCGGGCGAAGAGTGGACGTCGCCCTCCGTGCGCTTCCAGCCCGCATGGGGACTGGGTAGTCAAAGATGTCGCCGTCTGTTACGCCCCTTTGGGAGCCGGTGACGGGTAGGGGCGGAAGTTCTGAGAATATATCGAGAAGAGAGGGAAAAGCTACTTCCGGCCGCCCGCTCCGGAGTCTCTGTGGAGAATGTACGGCGGGAACGGACGGTGGAGAGTGGACACGACTGGATTGCTTCAGCGACGGTACGCCTTCCACTCCAGCCCGGTAGTAAGATTTCTGCAGTCCGTTTTGTGCGTGTTTTTGCAGAAACACCCCCCCTCTGCACCATCTTCGCTCGTCAGTATCCAGAGACTTCCAAGAGTCTTGGCCATTTATTCTCGTACGTTCCACAAGTATATAAACGCTTAATATCCCTGACATAACTTGGCCTCTTTCCTCCCAAATTGCTTCCCTGACTGTGCACCCCTTTTTGTTAATACAACCAGCTTGGACATTTTGACGTCTTAATATAATTAAGGGAGCTCTCATATCATCCCTTGAACAGTGGAAATCCAGTACTTTTTCATTGATACCCTACCTCTGTAGCTAGCATCACTCCTGTACCACCCTATCTTACATATAGCTGCTATAGGTTTAGTCATCTTGAAGCACAGCCGTGATCCAAACTATTCAATGGCTCCCTGTTGCCTGTAGATTAAAGGCCATATTTATTAATTTGGATTCAAATTCTAACTTTATTTTCTACTGTTCCCCTTCCATTCTCCCTCTTTCTATGGTAAACCAGACCTTGTAAAGTACTTCATGCATGCACTACCCCTTACGTTTCTATAGATTGCTTATATCCCTTACTTGGAATACCTATCCCTCCCATCATCCCTAGATGTTGAAATTCTATCTATTCTTTAAAGCTTTACAAAGTGACATCTTCATCTAGAAATAAATTTTCCTTCTGAATGTACATCATACTTTCTGAAGTTCGTGTATTCAGTTATTACCACTTTCTAACTTTCAGCTAAAATTATGTGCAAGTTTTTCTTCTTACTAAATTGTAAGCAGACCTTTATCTAATTCATTTCTACATTTTGGAGTGTATAAACATTGTGCTTTGCGTAAAATAAACATTCGGTAAATATTTGCAGAATGAATGATGGAACTATGAATGTTCCAAGCCATGTTTTAGAAACATTAACCTAGCAAAAGTGTATATAATAGTATGGATGGGGAGGGATGACAGTCTTGGTGTTGTGTAGTAAAGGTGAGAGGTATAAAGACCAAGGTTACGATAACTGAATAGTACTATATGTGATAACCAAGTGGATGATGGGAGAAAAAGATTGGTAGGAATCAAAGAAGGTTCCAATTGTGTGAGCCTGGAAAATTGGGATTGAAAAGGAATATCCATAAGGTAAGTTGGTTTTAAGGCAAAAATGAGCTCGGAGCTCAAATACGTTTGTAAATTTTGATGTGGTAGGGAAATATCCAAAAGAAAATTTCTAGGCATTGTTAGAAATCTAGGACTAAAGGTTAGGAAAGAGAGGCCATGCCTAAATATGTATATATTTGAGTAATCCATGAAGAAACAATAGTTGGAATCATTGATGTACAGATGGTCCCTGAATTAAGACAGTTCAACTTGAGAAGTTTGTTTGAGACAGGGTCTCACACTGTCACCACGGTTAGAGTGCAGTGGTGTCATCATAGCTCACTGCAACCTCAAACTCCTGGGCTCAAGGGATTCTCCTGCCTCACCCTCCCAAGTAGCTGGGGCTACAGATTTACACTGCTATGCCTGACTAATTTTTCTTTCTTCTTTTTTTTTTTGTAGGGACAGGGTCTTGCTCTTGCTCAGGCTGTAGATTTTTTTAATTTACAATGATGCAAAAATGATACATATTTGGTAGCAACCATACTTCAAGTACCCTTACAACCATTCTATTTTTCACTTTCAGTACACTAGTCAATAAATTACATGAGATATTCAATACTTTATTATAAAATGGGCTTTGTGTTAGGTGATTTTGCCCAACTCTAGGCTAATGTAATTGTTCTGAGCACGTTTAAGGTAGGCCAGGCTGAGCTATGATGTTTGGTAGGGAAGGTGTACTAAATGCATTTTCAACTTAATGATATTCTCAACTTACAATGGGCTTAAATGGACGTAACCCCATTGTAAGTCAAAGAGTATCTGCATATGATCTTTCCAATGGAAAAAGTATTTATAGACAAGAATAGAAGGCCAAGGCCTATGACTCAGGAAATATCCATATTTAGGAGGCAATCACAGGAAATATAAAACTTGAAGAGAAGCAATGTAACAGTTGAAAAACTAAGAAAAATGTTTCCCCATCCAGTATCAGGAGACATGGGGAATATTTGGAAAGAGGGATTGTTGTAGGACAGTTTGCTTGTTGAAGTGATGCTCCAAGGAAGTGCTCATTGGAGCATTTCAGATTTCAGATTTTCAGATTAGTGATGCTGAACTGGTATTTCTTTACTTTAAATTCACGTATGGCACTTAGGAGTGCCTAGGCTTCTGAGAATTTCTGTGAAGAACTCTAGGTATTCCAGCCAGTTTTCAGATTTTCAAGTGAAATTATTTCTGCCCATAATGTTTTCTCATACTCTGATATTTATCAATTATTATATCTCATTTTCAGACATCAGGAGATAACCTGTTTCATGAAAGGCAATTTTCTAGATAACTGACACTTAGACTTTAAGCATAAAAACTTTTTCATTGGAACCATTTTTGATGGAAATGTATGTAAAATGTAGTACTTCTCTGGCATAATTAGGGTATATGGGTCATAATTTAATCTTTGCTTGGCTACAAAAGGTCACTGTTAGAGCATCAGTTATATTCTGCTGAATGGTAATATCCTTGGGCCTGTTAATATGTATGAGAAAGATTGCCTTTTTTTTTTCCTTTTTGAGATGGAGTCTTGCTCTGTTGCCCAGGCCAGAGTGCAGTGGCACAATCATAGCTCACTGCAGCATCAAACTCCTGGGCTCAAGCGGTCCTCCTGCCTCAGCCTCCCGAGTACCTGGGACTACAGGCGTGCACCAGTGCACCTGGCTAATTTTTAAATTTTTTGTAGAGACAGGGTCTCTCTATGTTGCCCAGGCCAGTCTCAAACTTCTGGCCTCAAACGATCCTTCTGCGTTGGCCTTCCAAAGTGCTGAGATTACACGCATGAGCCACCACACCTGGCCAAGATTGCCTTTTAATAGTTAGTTGATTGTGCTGTCTCTGTTACCTCTCTCCACAGTGGGTATTAGTCTCATCTCAGTGTTTCATCTTCTAGCAACTTTATAAATTGACCTAATTTCACCCATAATTTTTTTTTAGTTTTTCTGAAAAAATAGAAGTTTTTTGTAGAAAACTCAGGTCTGAAAATGTTACACTGTGAAATTTATAGTGTTTTTTTCTAGTAGTTGTGGTCATTTTGTTTAACTTAGGATGAACTACTTTTTAAATTGTGGTAAAATATATATAACGTAAAATTTACCATTTTAACCATTTTGAAGTACACAGTTCAGTGACATTAAGTATATTCACACTGCTGTGGGACCATCACCACCATCCATCTCCAGAACTTTTTTCATCTTCCCAAACTGAAACACTGTACCCATTAAGCAATAACTACCCATTTTCCTCTCCCCGCAGCCCATAGCAGCCACCATTCTACTTTCTGTCAGTATGAGTTTGACTACTCTAGGAACCTCATGTAAGTGGAATCATACATTATATGTCCTTTCATGACTGGCTTATTTCACTTGGCATAATGTCTTCAAGGTTCATCTACATTATAGCATATGTCAGAATTTCCTTTTTAAGGCTGAGTAATGCTCCCTTGTACCGTATGGTATAAGTTTATACCATATTTTGTTTCCATTCATCCGTCGATGGACACTAGAGTTGCTTCCTCCTTTTGGCCATTGTAAATAATGAGTCTGTGAACATAGATGCACAAATAATCTGTTCAAGTCCCTGCTTTCAGTTCTTTTGGCTATATACCCAGAAATGGAATTGCTGGATCATATGGTACTCTATTAATTTTTTGAGGAACTGCCATAGTGTTTTCCATAGCAGCTATGGCATTTTACATTTTCATCAGCAGGGCACAATTATCTCTAACTTTAAACCTTAGTTTGACCCAATGATCTGGAGGTAAAACGTACCAGTAGAAGGTCCTAGGGAATTCTGGCATCTAAAGAGCTCTGCTTTTAGAGGCCATTTGTGATCTTGCACAATAGCCACTTTAAAGATGGTAAAACTAAAGGTTGAGAGATTATATTATTTATCCAAGGACACACCTGGTAAATGGCAGAGTAGGATTTGGATCAGGTTTATGGTACTTCAGAAAGCTTTGTGTTTTCTTCTGTGAAATACTTTTCTCCTTCTCATTCCCTGTTCCACAAATCTTAACCCAGATTAGACAAATTGTTAATCCGTATGCCTGTTGACTATGTATCTGAATCTCCCCTTGCTCTTGTTATTTCAACCTAGAATGCCCCTTCTCCCATCTTCATGTGTTGAAAGCCTACTCACACTCAAAGCTCCCCTCAACCATGAAGCCTCTCTTGATTTCTCCCAAATAAAGTCAACCATTCTCTTCTGTGTCTCCAACATTATGTTTGTGTCTTCTTATATCAGTCAGGATTCTTAGTTGCAAACATCAGAACCCAATCCAGCTAGTATAAGTAGAAAGTAATTTATTAAAAGATATGAAGTAGGTCATAGAATCTTGAGATGAGTGACTTAGAGGCCATGTATCCAGGAAAATAACCCAAACCCCAGATCACACCTCAAGACTACACCAGCAGAGCCCCCATGTTGCTGCATGGCCCAGACTTTCTCACTCCATGGTTGATGGAGCCTTGGAGTGCAGGAACTCTTCCCCTGCAGCCTACCTGCCAAAAATGAATTCCACTAAGTACCTGCTTCCTTACATTGCTCACTTTTTAAATAAATCTCTTAAAGGAGCAGCTCACAGGCAGAACCCAAGTCATACAGCCGGTTGCTAGCTAAAAGGAAGGCTAGCTAGGTGAGCTTCTGGACTCCTCCTTGGAGAGACAGGACTCATAAGGTAGCAAATTCTCTAAATGGAAAAAGGATGTTCAAAAGGTGCAGCCAGGAGACATTACACTTATCCACTACACTCTAGTTTACCACATCACACTTTTGCCTTGTGTTATAGTTCATTGTATACATAAAAATTGTAACATTGACTCATGGAAAGAGATTCTCTGGTTGAATGCCTTTTTTTTTTCTTTTTTTTAAACTGAAACCCCTGGAAATGAAATGACTTCTCTAAGGTCATGAAACCCATCAGCGGCAGAATTGGAACTATATAACCTTTAGGCATTCTAAATTGATTTAACAAATATTTTTGAGTTCCTATGATACATGCTAGGCACTATTCTATGCCCTGAAAACTTCAATGAATAAAGACAATGCGTGCTCCTGGAGCATATATTCTGTTGGGAAGATAGACAATTTAAAACGTGAATGTGTATGTGCTATGAAGAATAATTAAACAGGGCAAGGGACAGAGGATAATGGGCTGCTACTTTAGATGGCATCATAGGGGAATGTGTGAGTATATAGTTTTCATCTCACCACATTTCCTCATAAGAGAAAGCCCCTCATACTGTCCCCTCCTATCAGGAATGTAAAAATTGAATATTTTTAACATCCATGCCCATCATAAGTGAGTAAAAGAATCTCTCGCTCCTGGGACAAGGCAGCTGTAGATGAGTTTGTAGTTTTTAGACTGTGTCCAGTGGCAAAATTGAACTTTTGTGTTGATAGCTTGAGTTGGAATTACAGACTCAAATTGTTCTTCTGTCTCTTTGTGTTGTGTTATTCAAACCACCTTTCCCTCACCTTCTCCCCCTGAAGAAACACACTGACTGTCCTCCACAGAGCCAAGCACATGGATGAAACTCAATAAATTACTAAATAAAAAAAATTTTTTTTTTTTTTCTGAGACAGAGTCTCACTCTGTTGCCTTGGGCTAGAGTGCCGTGGCTGTCAGCCTAGCTCACAGCAACCTCAAACTCCTGGGCTCAGGTGATCCTTCTGCCTCAGCCTCCCAAGTAGCTGGGACTACAGGCATGCGCCACCATGCCCGGCTAATTTTTTCTATATATTTTAGTCGGCCAATTAATTTCTTTCTATTTTTAGTAGAGATGGGGTCTCGCTCTTGCTCAGGCTGGTTTCGAACTCCTGATCTCAAATGATCCGCCCACCTCGGCCTCCCAGAGTGCTAGGATTACAGGCGTGAGCCACCACGCTCGGCCCTAAATAAAAATTTTAAAATGACAGCCTTTCATTCACTTGTTCTGATCTAGGGAAATATGTTTCCCTGCCCTGTTTTTATCTTCAGCAAAATGGGAATAATTACCCATGCTATGTCTCTGCTTCATATTGTTATTGTGAGAATTATTGCATATATATGGTGCTTTAGGCTCAAGTGAAAAAGATGCTATGTAAATGCTAATAATAGAGTTATTGTCATAAGTTACATAAATGTTTACTGTTCAAGAAGACATTCAAATTATATGAGGCATTGGTTTAGATCACATCTGTACTCCTGTGCCTTTAATTACTTGGACTTGTTTTGATTAGAGATGACAACATCCTAATCAAGTTAACATCAGTGTCATCCTCCCACAAGAGGAATCTTTTGTGTAGGGGAATTTTTTCAGAAGAGTATAAGAAGTGAACTAGTTGTAAGTTTGTTTGCCACTTGAGTATTACTATTTAACATAGAAGCCAGTTGATAATGTTGAAAAAATCTCAAAAGAAAGAGAAAAAAAATCTCAGGGGTGAAAAAGCTGTGAATTGGGCTTAATGGGTTGGACTAAGTTATTTTGCAATTCAGTTGGTATTAACTGATCAACACTTATCTGCACATATAGTAGTAACATACATCGAGTATCAGGCAGGTGAGGGGAAGGGGGGATGGGTATATTCACACCTACTGGGTGTTGTGCGCACCACCTAGGGGATGGATGCACTTGAAGCTCCGACTCGGGCAGGGCAAAGGGAACATATGTAACCTAAACATTTGTACCCCCATAATATGCTGAAATGAAAAAAAGTTATTTTGCAATTCTTAAATCTGTGATTGTGATATGAGGATGTTTTTTCTCCTTTTCCTAATGTTTGTTATATAAATAGTGGTATAAACTATGTTTTCTAAGTGGGAGTGATTTCGTCTCAAGTTGCACGATATCTGCCTATTCTTATTGCATTTGGCAGGGCCCATCCAAGGCCGAATGATGGCTCTAATCTTTAGTGCCCTTCCTTCATTGTTTTGTGGCTGATTTCTCTGTATGCCCCATTGGCTTGTCATGCTTCATTGTTTTGGTCCTGTCTACCTCTTCATAAAATAAGAGCGTTACATTTAGAAGGGACCTTGGAAATGTGCAAAGAGACCAAGAGAGTTGTCCAGAGCTTACGCTTAACTACTCCTTCCCCCATACCATATGTTCTCTCCTCTGGGTAATTTTCTAGAATCTTTTTCAGTAAAGTGATAACCATAGTTCGAGTGTCAGGAGCATTTTCTAAGCACTCAAAAGTGGCATGAATAAGTCAGGATCCTTATCTGAGAGTGAACTTCTGCTATCTTCTTTTTAAGAGGGCAAGTCTGTGGGTCTCAATTCAAGGGTTTTGGTAAGTTTCTGTCCTTGGTAACAGGTGGCTTATTCTGCCCTTGTTTAAAGCCAGCCTTGCCTACCAATCTTTCAAAAGGAAGGTACAAAAATCTTGATCTTAAAACATGTTCAAGAGATGAAAGTATCTTCAAAAGAAGCGAGTGTTGTATAAAGAATAGAAAGAGCAACAGGCAAGAATCTTTCTCCCTGTAGGTTATCAGGCAAGTCACTGCCTCACTGAGCCCTAGTTTTCTCACTTGCTTCTTATTTTGCAGATAAAATTGAGGTTTCGGCATTAATTCTCTTGATTTCCCAATCTCATACCCACAGTTTATCCCTTTCTGCCTTTTACCTTTGGTCTCCCAGTTCTTGCTGCCGTCTGTGTCTTTGGGTCAGTGCACCCTCTGCTCGTGCATGCTGCCCCTGCAGTTATTCCTCTCTCTTCTCTGTTTTCAACTCTCCCTCTTTACTGGCTGCTCCCACCCCCACGCTTGCTCAAATTTCTTCAGTCTCAAAACAAAACTGATACCCTGCCCTCAGTCCTGTGCCCTCTCCTGACTATCTCGGATCTTCTTTCCTCCTCGAGGTGGGTCTTTTACAAAGAACATTCCAGACCTGCAGTTGATACTTCTCTACCTTTTCTATTCACTGCAGTCAGGTTTCTGCCCTCTGACACTCCACTGAAACCTCTCTGGCAGAGTTCACTGGGCATAAGTTGACCTAGGGCCAAATGCAAGACCCTGTCTAAAGTCTTCAGTTTATTTCATATCTTTGCAGCGTTTGATGCTTTTATCTCCTTCCTTTAAACATTCTTCTCACTTTGTTTCTGAGTTTCTCGTAATTCTCGTCTGCCCTGGGACACTGTTTCCATGTTGTTCTGTATTTTATGTGATAGACAGTCAGGTGCAGCCACAACAGGAGACATAGGAGAGGCTCAGAAAAACTACATTTATTAAAGTCACAGGTCCTGGAGACAGAAGGTACAGCCCACCACGCAGAAGCACATGTGAAAGACCGGGGTAGCCAGGAGGCAGAAGACAGGAGCCAGGGGACAGCATTAGGCCAGAGCCTTCATTGGGATTTCCTTGGGGGAAAGGCAGGTAAGGGCAGGATGAACAATTTAGGATTAGCTAGTTTGAATAATTTCAGAGGGCTCTAAACTATAGGGGTGGTCCCTAGTTGCCTAGTTCCTGGCCCTGGGGTGACTGAGACAGAAATACTGTCTCCTAGGGTATAGGAGCCAGATAGAGGGGATATAGCTCTTGACTGGTTAGTTTGTATATTAAAGGTATGCTCCTGGCTGGGCCCTTTGTTATGTAAGAGTTGGCTAGCCCAGGGAAGGGCAGTCTCTTCCCCATCAGAAAGGCTTTTTAAGACATTGAAACATAATATACAGAAAATTAAATATATATTTATATATGTGTGTATATATAAACATACACACATACAGTATACTTCTCTATTTCTGTCTCCTTGGCTGACTCCTCATTTTTCTTCTTGCCCCTTAAATGTTGGTGTCCCCATGACTCTACTCTCCTGTGTTGCCTGTGCAGACTATCTCTGTTGTGGCTTCAGCTTCCATTTCCGTGCTGATGACTCAACAGTGGATATCTCTAGCCATTATCACATCTGAGCTCTAGACTCATAAATATTCCTGCTTACTAGAAATTTCCATCTGGATGTCCAACAGGCATCTGCAGCATGTGTCTAAATGTGAGTTCATCTGTCTTCCCAAACCTGTTTATCTGCCTCTATTTCCATTTTCAGAGAATGCTTCCTCCCAGTTACTAACGCCAGAAGCCTGGCAGCCATCCTGGCCTCTTTCATCTCTCTCATCCCACACACCCAGGCCCTCCCCAAGTCCCGTGGACTTGAGCTTCTGACCGTCTCTTCTGTTTGTCCACTCTCCTTCCCTTTGTGTCACTCTCTTAGTTCTGGCCCTCATCACTTCTCTCACAAACCATGGTGATAGCCTCTAACTGATCAGTCCCCATATCCAGCCTGGCTTCCCTCCAGACCCTTCTCCACCCTGCTCACAGAGCGTTCTTCTTTTCTTACTGTGAAACACACAGAAAAGAACTGATAATAATATAACCAATTCTTGTGTATCAGCCAGCTCAGAGTAGGTTCTTTCTAAAATACAAATTTGATTACATCTAGTGTTTGATCCGTCCACCTTTCAGTGATTCCTAATTGGAATTCCTGCAGGGATACATTCAAGCTCCTTAGTATGGAATGTATAGCCCATTACTATTTAGCTCTGTCCTGTCTGTCCAGTCTCATCTCTTGCCACTCTCCCTAAATGAACTACATGCATACCCATATCAGACTGTTTAAAGTTCTTGGAAGACTTCATGCTGTATTGCACATATGCTGTCCCTTCTCTTTGCAATGCCCTCCCCTCTGTGGTCTACCTAACCCTTAGCCTATTATGTCATCTTCAGGTGGTCTTCCATAATGCACCTACCACTTGTCCCCACCTCCAAGTAGAACTAATTATTCTTCCTTTATATCTTTTACGTATGTGTGACTAGATAGTCACACATTTATCACAGTGAATTGTAGTTTGCTTACATCCACCAAAATTATAATCTCCTTGAGGGGAAGGCTGTATCTTTCACATATTTAACAATTAGCATAGGGTCTGGCAACCTGATAGTTAGTGCTCAGTTAATGTTCATTGATCGGGCCCCTGCCTCTCTCTCTAGTTTAATATTTGACTCATCTTTTCCCACTACCTCCCTCCTCAGTAAACATTCAACCATATATAAAGACTCAGCCCACCTCATGTGCATAATACATTTGTTCCCCGGATACCCGTTTATCAGATAAGCACACACATTAGTTAATTGAATCTGTTTTGATGTCCATCTTCCCTGGTAGAGTGTAAGCACCAGGACTCAGGGACCACATGTGATGTGTTTGCGTCTCTAGCACCTAGCCCTGGGGCTGACATACATCACGTGGTGAAGAGATGTTTGTGAACATATGAATGAAGGACTCAGACTTGCTGATTTCTAAGGTCTCTTCCAACTCCAAAACTGTATGGTTTGAAGTTCCAAAAATTGTGACATAATCTAGAAGTTTCTCTGAGCAGATGGTCAGAAGAGTTGAAACACCAATTTAAACAGTTGGCAAATATAACGGTAAACATTTAAGAAAGTGAATTAGAATGAAGGTGAATCCTCCAAAAGGATGGGGAACATTAGCAAAACTGTGCATGTAAGTAGTCCCCGGCACCTCCTTTGCACCCGTGGTGAGTTCCATATGTTCCCTTCAATAACACATGTGCCTCGAGAGCTTCTCAGAAAGGTGTTTAACAACTTCCCTATGACTAAACCCCACTGGCTAGAAAGGAGCTTCAAGTACATTATTTCTCTGCAGCAAAAATTCCTCTTTTTTTCCCTTTAACATTTCGCTTTAATTTGCTCATTTTTGTTAACTAAACACAAAGTAAGGTCATTTATTTAATATTTTATTTCTCTTCAGGTAGAAATCCAGGGAAAAACCCTAGATTCTTAGGAATTTTTCACCCCACCATCATTTATTGCTATTGTTATACAATATTTTTCTTCCCTTTCCCTTTCCCTTTCCCTTTCCCTTTCCCTTTCCCTTTCCCTTCTTTTTTGACAAGGTCTTGCTCACCTGCCTGGGCTAGACTGCAGTGGCATCATCATAGCTCACTGAAACCTCAAACTCCTGGGCTCAAGCAATCCTTCTGCCTCAGCCTCCCAAGCAGCTGGGACTACAGGCCCATGCCACCACACCTGGCTAATTTTTATATTTTTGTAGAGACAGGGTCTCACTATTGCCCAGGCTGGTCTTGAGCTCCTGGCATCAAACAATCCTCCCACATCGACCTTCGATCTCTGAAAGTGCTAGGATTACAGGTGTGAGCCACCATGCCTGGCCCCAGTATATTTCTAGGATTAGTGTTGGGGGAGTGGAGAGAGTTCAAAAAAATATGGGACACAAATCTTAAGATCTAATTGAATAGTCAACCAGAAGTTAGTTATGATACAACATATGCATTATATAAAACAGTGCATTATAACCTAATGGGGTGCAGGAAAAGGTAATTCCAACTAAGTACATAGTGTAGAGGGACTTCAAGGGTGAAGGAAAAATAAGAGGAAAGTGAAATTAACCAGGAGAAATTTACTGAATAAGGTGATTCTGCAACAAGCACATACACAACACGCACACACACACACAAACACATAATATATGGATTGCCAAGAGTGAGACCCAGCGAGGAATATGGATGCTTGGGTGTGGAGGATGGTAACTGGATGTTCTTCTGCTGAATACTCTTCAGAGAAAGACTCCACGCCTGCTCCATTTCCCTTCAGGCCAGCTTGCAGAGCTCTCTGCTAGTCCTCTCTCCCAAGTCCCCTCAGGAAGTCCCTGTGTAATAGCATCCCAGTCATATTTGTAATAGGAGCTGTGATCCCGACTCACCTGGGGAAATGTGTCTCTCCTCATATTGGAGCATTTTTCAATTAGACATTGTTGAGTGTTGATTCTGTTTTCCTCCTGACAGATAGGAGTCTGCCCCTCTCACAGGTGGGTGGAGAGCTGTTGCTGTACAGAGATCTCTAACAGTTATTTTGGGTAGAAAGAGCATTGGCTTTAGATGGATGCAGATGACCTGAGTGATTTTGGCCAAGATACTTCTCTGAGGCTCAGTTTCCTGATTTCTAAAATGAGATTATGGTGATGATTTTCTGCAGCCTAGATTATAAGCATAAACAAATGTTAGCTCCTCACTGTTTTCCAAACCAAAATAAAACACTTTGACTTGGCTTATTTGAACAGGAAGAGATTCTGGCACAAACATTTTGTTATCATTCTGTGAAAAAGCCATGTTGAAATGCAAACACTGCTACCACTGCTATTTATTGAGCATTTACTACATACCAGGCACTGAGCAAAGCTTTATATTTTCTCATTTTATCCTCACAACAACCCACCTAAGTAGATATCCCTCTTTTACAAATGAAGCTTAGGGATGATAGGTAACTTGCCGAAGGTCATATAAGCAAGCAGGAGAAATGGGAATTGAATTTAACTATCTCTCCAAAGCGTGTCCCCTGTATATAGAAGGGATACCAAAGAACCTAAGAAAAATGTATTTGAGCTGTAGTTCTGAGAAATAGAATTGCTCTGTGGTGAGAGATTAGAATGCAGATGTTCTGTGGTATTGACTGAAGCAAGATCTATTTGCTTTCATATTAGACACTGCTTGAGCCAGAACTTGGAGTTCATCAGGGTTCAAGTGCCAACCTGGACTCAGTTCATAGTTGCTTTTACTTTGGTTGAGGTGTACCCTAAGTTTGGTATCTTGAGAACGCACACAGAGTGAGATGTCCACCAGGTCCAAAGCATAAGCAATTGTGAGTTCACATCTTAGTGCCAGAAACAGCTTATACCTCCACATAAAGCAACCATTCTTCTACTCACAAGGCCACATCAGCTGGGGCTAACATCCACCTCCTAGGCTTTGAAATCCCTGCTGTGCCAGCACTTGGGGAAATCTCTAATTTCCTGGCCCTCTCCTGCAGGACCTAAAATTTTTCTATTTATGTCCACTTGGGTGCTTTCCGTGGCAGACCTGGCCATGGCCTGCTATGGACACATAGGCATAAAGTTGCATTCTATTGTAAAACTTTAAGATTGCAATTTGTATTCTTAGCCAGAGGGCCACCCACCTTCAGGTAGAGATGCAGGAGTTCTTGGATGGTTGAGGCCAAAATTTTGTTCAAAAAGGAAGCTCTGGTAGAGATAGAAAGCATATCCATGATTGCCTGCGGTTAGAGGTGGCAGGGAGATTGACTACAAATGAGCATGAAGGATCCTTTTGGGGTGATGGAAATGTTCTAAAACTGGATGGTGGTAGTGGCTGCACACTCCATAAATTTACTAAAACTCATGAATTGTTCACTTACCATCGGTGAAGTTTATGGTATGTAAATTATACCTTAGAGAGAAGGTAGACCTTCTTGATCCAGAAGATCTTGCTCAAGCTTGAATATACGACCTTGGAGCACTTGGGTGAAACCACCCCAGGATAAATAGGACATGGAGAACAGAAGATTTTGGCCTGGAAAACCTTAAGGAGTTAATGATTAAAATCTTGGTGTCTAGACATCTAACTGAGTAGCCTGCCTCCTGTTGCGCCCCTTGGAAAGATGACAGTCATAATGATAATGGCTGTGGCAGAAACAGCTAGTTCCTTCCCCCAGCCCCTTATCGGGTCTCTCCTTCTTCCACAGAGAAAATTTGTTAAGGCTCTTGTCCAGAACTGGACTGATTTTAGCAGAGTCAAGAGATTAATAGCAAGAGCTGTAGTTTCTTGCTTCCAGGAATCCTCTAAAATCTGTTTGAATTTTTAAATAAATTATCCACAGTATAGGTTGTTGCATCTGAAGAGAAATATCAGAGTGAGGCTGACTATCCACCCAGGCTGGGGCCCTCAGTGTCACAATTACTACAGTTTATTTGAAAATATTGTCAAGGTAGAAAAAATTATACCCTTAGTGGCTCTGCCTCCCCAGTAGCTTCTGTTCCTCTGCACTTCTGTGTGTGTGTGTGTCTCTCTCTCTCACACACACACCTGGTTCAGAATGCTTAAGAAAGGACAGGAATTACCAGTGTTACAAACAAGAACCATGGCCCAGTGCCCCATGGAAGGTTAGAACAACAAGAAGGAGCACATGAGCTTCCTCTCCCCCACCGCCATCATTTTAATTACCTGCATCTGTGGCATGATCCAGAGCCCAGGCCTCAGCCGAAAATGTCCAGAAGTCCAGAGTGCTTATTATCAAAAATTGGCTTACGTTAACCAAGCTCATGATGTTCTCAGTAAACCAGATGCCAGTTTATTAATTTACAAAAGAGGAATGCACTTTCCCTTAGAATGGACTATCTCCTTCCCATCAGTAATCCAGGGAGCCCCTTTCCTCATGTCTGGGTACTGAGTGGTATTGGGGGCTGTGGACTGTGGCTTTTTTCCACCTCTGCATCCCCAGCACAGGCTCTGGAACACAGTTGGTGATCAATAAATATTTGCCAAATGGAATTTAATTTTGAACAGAGATAAGAGTTTTTTTTGGGGGGGGGGCATTTTTAGTCAAATAGGAGCTGGAGAGATTTTTACCCACACACTAGCTTAGTCAAAGGCTGTTTCTGAGCCACAAGATCCACACAGGCACTGCATGGCAAGATTGGTGAAGAGGCCTTTTTTTTTTTTTTTTTTTTTTACACAGCTAACTTCATCATAAAGGAATTTCATCTCAGAGGATTTACCTAGCAATATATCACTCTACTACATTGTGTGTGTTCTCTTTCCTTTACATTTGAAATGAATGTTGTAAAGGATTCTACTATGCCACAAGTAATAATAGCATACACAACTATAGACTGTCCACTGCCTAGCACCGAAATAGATTTTTCAGTAAAAGAACAACAGTGCTGTCATTTACTGAGTTGAATGGGAAGCAAGGATCGGAACTGAAGATAAAAAAAGAATTATGAGTCAGTGGAATCCAATTTAGCCTTGATGGTAATGTGAGACACATTATTAGGTCCACTTTCAGGGAAAATTATATTGTTTGAGAAGGAAGTGTCCCATCCATTTGTCAGAGCCCTGGGGATAAGATCACTTGTGATAAGGGACTGCTTCTCTGGCTCCAAAACATAGGCCTCCCCCTTCTCTTGGGCCCTCTCAAGTTGTCTCCTGACCTAGATACTCCTCTGACAGTCCTCACACCCTTCTGACAGTTCTGTCCTCCTCCTGCCTCAGGCAGGAAGTGTTTCTGGTCTGAGATTGAGGAGGCCTTGCTCAAAATTGTTGGCTGCCCAGGACTCCACCCACGGTCTCCTCTCATTCTACATGCTCCACGTGTGCGATTGTATCTATTCCTGTGGCTTCAACTGCCGCCTGTATGCTGGAGCCTTCGCCCCTCAGTTACGGCATCCGAGCCTCACGGTTTCGGCACCAGTATGTTCTGTGTGATACTCCCCTCCTGCCCGTCACACACCTCGGTCTCTTTTCATCCTGCTGCCATATTCAGTTCAATTCAACATTAATTGCATTAATTACGTGTGCTTGGCAGGCCTCTTCTGTAGGATACAAAGGTTCCATTCTATTTAAGTGAATGTTCTCTACATAATTTGTAGGATTTTTTATTTTCATTTTTACTATCCAGTAATTGGTGGAATCCCTAAAGTCTTAACTGTCAGCTACTGTTCTTTTTCTGTCCCTGCTTATTCATCACTATGGTTTCAATTTCATAGAGGTAATTTCAAATATACATGTCTGGCTCCATGTCTTACCTATCGCATTCTTTATATGAACTTAGGTGTCTCTTTGTCTCCTTAAAATAAACTATTATAGCTGCAGTTCCTGGATTTCTAAAATGCAGAAATGAATGGGAAGTGTTTTGCAGTGAGCAGGTATATGTAAAGTTACCCCAATCGTTAAGTTTATTCATTTCTGTAGCCCCAAAGCACTTAACACAGTGTATGCAGCACACTCTGAAATAAGGGAATAGTATGCAGCTGCAAAAAGGAAGTTCTTTGTTCTGTTACAGAGTGATCCCCAAGATATGTTGAGTGAAAAAAGGCCAACTGCAGAACTGTGTATATACAATACTACCAACTGGGTAAAGAAGGGGAAAGGAGTTTTTACTCTCTGGAAATATGTATAAGAAGCCGGCCACCCTAGGAAAGGAGACTGTGTGGCTGGGGAGGTGGGGTGAGAGGGAAAGTTTTCACTGCCAGTCCTTTTGTGCCTTTTGAACTTTAAACCCCGTGAATGTTTTTGTGCTAAAAAAAATTAAAATATATGTTGAATTTATTAGAAATATCCAGAATAGGCAAAGCAATAGAGACAGGATGCAGATTTAGTGGTGGCCAAAGAGGGAAAGGGGACTGACTACTTCATTGGGTATGAGGTTTCCTTTTGGGGTGATAAAAATATTCTGGAAGTGGATAGTGGTGATGGTCACACAACATTGTGAATGTAGTAAATGCCACTGAATGTGCTAAACACCACTTTAAAATAGTTAAAATGGTGAATTTTATCACAAATTTATATATGTGATATGAATATATATGAATTTTATCACAAATTTTATATATATATGCTGTATACCTTTTTGAATGAGTGAATAAATAAATAAAATGCCTATTACGTGTACAAATTGCAATGAGATGTCTCTGCTTTGTGAATTTTTTTTTTTTTTAAGAGAAAGGGTCTCCCTCTGTCACCCAGGCGGGAGTGCAGTGGCAGGATCACAGCTGACTGCAGCCTCCAACTCCTGGGCTCAAGTGATATCCTGCCTCGCCCTCCCAAAGTGTTGGGATTACAGATGTGAGCCACTGCACTGGCCTTTGTGGAATTTTTAGTATATGTGCTGCTGAAGCAAGTACTGTGGAATTTTTTAATGGAAAATTCCAAACATATACAAAAGTAGAACAGCATAATAAACCACCACTTACCTACCACCTAGCTTCAACAATTAGCAATTCATGGCCAATCTAAAATCTAACTCTGTTTATACCCTGACCCACTTCTCCACACTCACTGGATTATTTTATAGCAAATTGTAGATATTTCAGCATGTATGTCTAAAAGCTAAAGACTCTTTTTAAAACTCACAATAAATTATCATACCTAAAAAATTGTTATTCCTTAATATCATTAAGGAACAGTGTTCAAATTTCACAGATCATCTCACAAACATCCTTTTTAGAGTTACTTGTTGCCTTGTGGTTTTAAAGAGACTGAGCTAGTTTTCCCAGAACTAACCTAGCAAAGTCATTCTCAGCCATCATGAGATCTTGAGGAAGTTAGTTTCTTGTCTGAAGACGACTGAAGTTGGACAAGATGCTATTAAAATTCCATTGCTGCTCAAACGTGTTCTCAAGAGTTTCTGAGGAACATCTTTGCCTGCTGTGGCCCACACTGTTGTATGGCAGTAGAGGACAGTCATGAAACGCCAGTGAGCCCATTGAAATCCTGACCTCAGAGGTTCCAGTTTAGCCCCAGGGCTCATCAGGAGGAACCTCTTCATTCTCCCTGTTGGCTATTAGTATCTTAACATTTCCCCACCTTTAATGCAATTCTAGATGACCCTCCTTTTCCTGGTGGAGACTCCTTAGTAAAATTCACTTTTGCACGTTGTCCACACTAGTATCATAGATTATCAACCTCCTGAGTCAGGGAGCAATGGAGTATGCGCAGACATCACAGGTTACAGCTAACACTGTCTTAGAGAAATTGTGATGTTTGACTCTTTTTCCCCATTCGTCTTTTTTTTTCTTCTTTTTTGTGTTTGTAATGCACTTAATGGCCAACATAGCACATGTTTCTATTAATATACAACCTGTTAGAAGGTTGGCTTGATCCTTTTTCTTTTTTTTTTTTTTTGAGACAGAGTCTCACTCTGTCACCCTGGGTAGAGGGCAGTGGCCTTATCATAGCTCATTGCAACCTCAAACTCCTGGGCTCGAGCAATCCTCCCGCCTCAGCCTCCCAGAGTGCTAGGATTACAGGTGTGAGGCACCATGCCCGGCCAACTTGATTCTTTTATTTTCCTCTTTCTCCACATTTTAGTGAACTTTCCCCTTCATCCTGGCCTGTCGCCCCAGCCTGTACCTCCATATTGCCTCCCTGATGCTCCAAGCTCCAGCACAACGGCCCTCTTCAGTTTATTCTAACTCCTTGCATTTGCCCCTCAATTCTGCCATACTCCCAATGTCAAGTTTGCTGTACCCTCTAAAGTGGCCACTAGTGTATCTGCTGGAAAATCAAGCCCAGAAATGGGCTGGAGGGCCCACTCCTCTTCGGGAGACAATGCCTCTATTGATTAATAATAATCGCCTAATGTGTGCCTTTATCTAATCCTCCCCACAGCCTGCTTTACAGATGGCAACTTGAGGCACAGGGAAGTTGGGTAACATGTCTCAGGTTAATAAGTAGGTGATCCTGGATAAAAAGCCACACAGCCTGCTCACTTAGCCACTGCGCTCTACTGCTTAACCCCCAAAAGTAGTTTTTACGGTTATAGAGAACAGTACCTCTGAGGGAGGAAAGTAACTACTGCTTATTTCTTGTAGGTCAAGTTGGTTCTGGGTAACAGTATCCTTTATTTCAGCATTTCAGAAAATGTGTTCTCCAGAAAACTACCCAAGTTTTCCTTACTAATAAATTCATCTAATTTAGAAAATAATAGTACATTGTATTCACTTATTGGAATTTTCTAAGTCTACATTCACATATTAAAGGTTCTAAAAACAAAACATACAGTAAAGAAACCTATTTCACTTTGTTTAGCACAGTATTCCCCAAACTGATGGAGCGCGGAACATTCCCTGCTGCATGACCCTTGTTGACATCCCATGGAAACACTACTGCATGTAAACTTTCTGAAGTGAAGATGAACAGGAGTTTCAGAAATTGTATTTTAATTAAAACAGAGCCTTACTGGCTTTATTAAAAGGAAGAAACTTCTGACTCTCTAGCCAAATGGCGCTCGTCAGCCTGTTTTTCCATAGCCCATCTAACCCATTGTACTCGGGTGGTTGTGGGGGTCCCGGATGGTGTCGCAGTCCTGCCACATGTAGACATGGGGCCCACTGGGGCAGTCTGTGTGCGCATGCACCGCCCAGGCTCCACTTGGCTGGCTTCCATCAGAAGGGCCCCAGGGTGAAATGTCAGCTCTAACAATTATAGTTGCTGTCTAGTGTCTTCCTCTGTAAAAACTGACCTCAGATTTGGTAGATTATATATATATATATATATATATATACACACAGATAGATAGATAGATAATAATAGGTAGTTTCCCAATTTACTTCCATAAAATGACCCAGCTGGATGTAAAGGTAGGATATGATGTCACCAGTAGTCGTTCTCTAATTGATACCTGGCCAAGGAATACCTGGTTCATTTGTTCTAAATTAGGACTACATCTCATTGTCATCCCTCAGCTGTGGGAGGCAGCCAGGGGATGGGGCTGCCAGAACCCGGGATCATCCGAGGCCTTTGGCAGTAGCGGGGAAGTAAGAGGCGGTAACGGGCCCTGCGTGGGGGATGTCGGAGGAGGAAGGGCCAAATGTGCAGAAGCAGCAGCTCACGGGAGCCTTGGGGCCCAGTGGGCCTTTGAGGGTTGATAAAAGCGGCTGAGGGTCTGAGCAGTTCCCAGGAGCATGTGGCAAGTGGCCGGGAGCCTTCACCTTCATAGCCCCAGGCAGCCAGGTGAGCCCCTTCTTGCTAATGGAACACTCCAGTTCATTTTTTCCCAACCTTGCCTTTCATATGAATCACTCCAGACACTTATTAAACATGCAGATTCCCATATCTCATCCCAGAAGTACTGCATCAGTGTATTTAATAAATGCCCTGATTCATTTGATGAGTCAGGTGTGGGGAAACATTGCTCTCCCTAGCTGTTCAAGGGCTCTTACTCAGTAGTGTGAGCTCAGTCGATTCCTCCCAGTGCTTTTGTTTCCTGTCAACTAATTTCGTAGCCTGACTAGAGATTCCACAAGGGTCTTACTGTTATTTCAGAAGAGATGACAAAGGCCTCATCCTTGTCCTTTTTTTTTTTTTTTTTTTTTTTGAGACAAAGTCTTGATCTGTTGCTCAGGCCGGAGTGCAGTGGCATCGTCATAGCTCACTGCAACCTCAAACTTCTGGGCTCAAGCGATCCTCCTAACTCAGCCTCCCAAAGTGCTGGTACGACAGGCATGAGCCTTAGTTTACTTTTTA
The DNA here is from genome assembly GCA_008086735.1 of Cheirogaleus medius. Taxonomy (NCBI): domain Eukaryota; kingdom Metazoa; phylum Chordata; class Mammalia; order Primates; family Cheirogaleidae; genus Cheirogaleus; species Cheirogaleus medius. Next base: position 2,765,365 of record VBSM01002223.1, read on the forward strand.
TTTCTAAATCTGTACCCTGTCTCTAAAACAAACAAAAAAGGTAAACTAAGCATGTCTCTACTTTCTGGGCACTTTTTAAAACTTTTTTGGGTTTGGGATAATGGAAAAGTTCTGGAGTTGGATAGTGGTGAGGGTTGCACAATAATGTGCATATACTTAAAGACACGAAAATGATTAAAATGGTAAGTTTTGTGTTATGTATATTTTACCACAATTTTTTTTTTAAAAAACAACTTGTTCAGGAGACATTATACCCAAGAACCAACTGAGAAAGACAGTCACAAAGGGATAAGCCAGCAAATGTGATGAAGCACATGAATTCAAAAGGAAACTTGAGTAAAGTAGATCAAACACTCGCCTTTTGTGACGGTTTTGAAAATCAGTAGATTGCAGAATTATGCAAATGGAAGAGATGGCAGGTGCCACGAGAACAATGCATCGTATGCAATAGAAAGCAGATTTCTAAAAGGAAGAGTCTGTTCAAGACACGACCCTCACGGCACTGCCCAACCTGGCGCAAGAAGCGTTTGCTGGGTGCCTGAGGGTGAGGAGCCGCCAGGAACATGGGGAAACGGGACGTCTCTGCGGGCCGCTGGGGACTCTGAGGGGTACAGCAGCCTCTCATTTTGCGTGAGTAGAGAGATATTGTCTTGATTCAGAGTGATTTTCTGAAGACTATTTTAGTGTTGCAACTCTGCAGCGACAGAAAGGAAACTCCTGGAGACCTCTGAGGAGCAAGCAGTTGGAGAGGTGGTTAGAAATGCCGTCTCACGGGTGTACTCCTTCCGGGCCTGTCGTTGCACCATGCGTCTCTGCCCTGCACAGGAGCTGGGGAGGAGCTGGCGGTGGGCCCTGGGGCACGACCCAGGTCTCAGGGGAGCCACACAGGCAAGCTGGAACAGACAAGGCCGAGAGCCCAACTGGGAGCTCCCGGAAAGGTATTACTTACCACGACAACCCCAGATTTGCAGGGAGACCTCACTTAGAACGACTAGTGGATCCTCTGAGCTTTATTGGAAGCAAAGATTCTAGGAACTGGGACTACTGAGGCCTCCCAGATGGGGCTGGGGAAGAGAGTGGGAGTGGGGCCGTGTGCCTGCTCAGCCGACCATGCCAGCTGCGCCATCTGCGGCCAGTCTGGCGCGTAGTAGGCGTTCGGTAAATATTTGCCACATTCAAATGAATTGGAAACCCACTTGTTTCTATTTTGTATTAATTGCTGTTTGTTTGTTTGAGACAGGGTCTCACTCTGTCGCCCAGGCTACAGTGCAGTGGCATCATCATAGCTCGATGTAACCTCCAACTCCTGGGCTCAAGTGATCCTCCTGCCTCAGCCTTCCAAGTAGCTGGGACTACAGGTGCCTGCCACCATGGCCAACTAATTAAAAAAAATTTTTTTAGAGATGGGGTCTTGCTATATTGTCCAGGCTGATTTTGAACTCCTGGCCTCAATCCATCCTTCTGCCTCGGCCTCCCAAAGTGCTGGATTACAGGTATGAGCCACCAGGCCTGGCCCTGGCCCTGTTTGTTTGTTTTTATTTGCTCTTAGTTTACTGGCAAAGAGTTATACATCAATTTTGAAGTTGATACTTGATTCAGCTATATCCAGCTGAAGGGATTTGACCACACCTAGAAGAGAATGGGCCCTGGATACTAATGGCCACTCTTTCATCCTCACGGGCTCCCTGGCCTCCCCTGATGATTTCTTAAGTGTCTTCCTCAGCCCCACCTCTGTTCGTCCAACAGGCTCTTCCTGGGTTCAGATATGGACTTGCTGATGGCTCCCAAGTGTCTCTTCCAAGCTGTGTACCTATAATATCTAGCTGCTCCAAGACATCTCCTCTCATTTGCTCCTCAGATTCCTACATCTCAGTATGCCTGAAATTGCCTTGTCTCACCTCTCTGACTTGCTGCTGCTCCTCCCCCTCCTGGGGTCCACACATCCTCCAGCGGTATTGCCCTCTGCCAATGTCTCCAGTTGGAAACCTCAGTGCTGCACGTGACTCCACCCCCTTCTTACCCATCCCCAGCGCTGGTGAGTCTGCCACAAGCGTGGCTCCGGAGCCTACCCGCTCCTGTCTGAACCTGACCCGTCCCGACTGTTCCAGATGCACAAACAGGCACCTCTCGGTTCTCCTGCTGCCAAGCAGAGGCAAATAATCCACGGAGCTCCAATCTCCCTGAGAGAACTGGCAGGCCTTAGAGTTAATTCCTTCTGCCCGGGGCTCACAGGAGGTACTGCACCTCCTTGGCCTCACAAGTTCCTTGGATTTCTTAGTTCTTCTCCAGAGCCCTAACTCTTATGAAAGGCCAGCCAATGAGCTAAGGTGTGTTCCTTGTTGTTCCCACCAGTTCCCAAACTCCTGGGGCCCTAGATCTCCCGTCTGCTTCTCTTTGGGCGCTATGAGGCTTAGGGCAGTGGTTCCCAACTTCGGGTGCACATTGGAATCTGGGGAGTTTCGAGAATTATAATACTGGTGCCTGGGCACCACCCAGACCAATTAAATCATTCTCTTTGGAGGCGGGCCCCTGGCATTGTATGTTGTCAAGGCTCCCCAGGTGATTTGAATGTTCAGCCAAGGCTGAGAACGACTGGTTTAAAGCATGTATTTCCACTCTCCATGCCTTGGAGCCTTGGAACTGGGCCCACTCTCCAGCTCTCCCGACTGGCCCTTTCATGTTCTTCTCCAGAAATAGCTTAACCTGGAATGACTCCACGATGTCCTCAACTATCTTTCATGCAACAATTCATCCATCTACTCTGGACCTGGCAAAGGGGAAACAAATATAACTACGTGCTCACAGGGGCATCTGTTGTCTTGGCCACCCCCCTGTATTTTATGTACTTGATTTTCCCCTGGGTGTCTCTCCCAGGCCCACACCCAGTCCACGTCCTCTGTGAGAAGCTGCCTCCACAGCGCATCCCGGGCTGCACGTGACCAGACGGAGCCAATCCGGACATCCCAGTCCCCGAGCCACAGTGTTGGGCCCAGGAATGGGCCTCTGCCCCAAGGTAGGCCAGTCAGACACAGTGAGACTCAATTCTGAGACTTTGGTTTGACCTGTTTAGGAATTTGCTAGACTTAAAGTGAGGCTAGAGCCCAGAAGAGAGCTTATCTGAGCACAGAGCCTAAACAGAACAAGAAAAACCCAGGGAAGACTCTTCCCTTGAAGAGCATAATCTAGTGGAGGAGACTCACCTGTTGATACCTCCAAAAGGAGCAGTAAAGGTGACAATCAGCGTGGTGTCTCAGGGCATCGGGCAGCACAACCTGGATGCCCCTGGGGGCACTTACAGTTGGCTGGGCTACTCATGTGCTCATTTCTATTTTTGCCTCTTAGAGTTGAATTCTGCTGGGAGGCAGCCAGTGAGGTCCAAAGTCCTCTCCTCAAGGTTGTTGGATTGTTTGATGACTGACCCCGCTCAGCAGCTGCGGCTTCCCAGGCCCCTTCATGCGGAGGCTCCTGGTTCTTCCCTCTCACTCAGGCTCCCGCCCTTATTGGGGGCTGATTAAGAGCAGCCACATCCTCTCCCTCCCTGGTCTTGGTGTCTCGCTTAGATCCTCCTAACAAGCTTCTGCCTCCAGTCTCTGTCCTTTCAGAACATTCTCCCCACTGCTGCCAGAGGAGCTAAGACACAAACCCTACTTCAAAACCTGCACTAGCTCTCTGTGGCCCTCAGGATTAGGTCCAAACTCCTTAACATGACCCCAGGGTCTTTCACAGTGTGGCCCCAACTTACCTTTCATCCCCAGCCACTTCCTGCTACACACTATTGAGCCAATCATGTGAACATCCCTGTTATTCCCTGTCATGCCTTTTAATGCCCCTGTGCCTCAGCATGTGCTGGTCTCTTTGCTGAAAATGCTCTTCCATCCTGCATATTCTGTAGGACTCGGCTCACAGGTTCCCTGTTTGAAATCTTCCGCAGGCAGAGTCAGTATCTCCTGCTACTTTATTCATACCTTGGTTACATTATATTTTGCTTATTGAGGACACAGACTGACTCAGAATAGGTGCTCAGTTAACATTAAACAAATGGGCCAGGTGTGGTGGCTCATACCTATAATCCCAGCACTTGGAACCAGCACAGGGACCTTACTGTTAACCAAACTCCAGACTTTATGTGGATTTCACCAGATTCTCTTCTTTCTGTCCCAGCATCTAATCTAGGATCCCACATTGCATTTAGTTGTCATGTCTCCTTAGCCTCCTCTGGGCTTTAGCAATTTCTCCGTCTTTTCTTATTTTTGAAGACCTTGACAGTTTTGAGGCGTAGTGGTCAGGTATTTTTTAGAATGGCTCTCAATGTGGGTTTGCCTGATGTGTTTCTCATGATTTGACTGAGCTTACGGGTCTTGGGAAAAAATATCGCACAGGTGAAGTGCCTTTCTCATCACATCCCATTTGACGGATACGTGGTAGCCACGTGACATCACTGTTGACCCCGACCTTGATCACTGAGGTAGTGTCCTCCAGGCTTTTCCACTGTAAAGTTACTATCTTTCCCTTTCCATGCTCTGTTTGTTGGAAGCAATCACTAAGACACTGAGACCAGCCTACCCTCAAGTGGGCGTGGGGTGGGGTGATAAGGATGGAGGTGGGGTGAGTTGGGGTGATAGGGATGGGGTGGGGGTGGGGGTATTAAACTCCACCTCCTGGAGGGGGAGCATCTGCCATAAGCAAGATTTGGCTCTTCTCCCTTATTTATGTATTCAAGAATTTATATCAGCATGGAGTCATGCATATTTATTTCATACTTTGGGTTATAATCCTATACAACGTAATTTATTTTATTGCTCAAATTGTTCCAGATTTGGCCACTGGGAGCTCTTTCCGTTGACTTCTCTGTCCCTTCGACACGCCCCAACCTTTAGTCTTTTGAGCACCTCCTTGCTTTCTGGTACTACAGGATGCTCCAGTTTCATTTTGTATTTTCCCTGCCCCAGACCCAGAACCAGCCGTTTCTCCAGGAGCTGACGTGTGCGAGGCAGGAAGCCAGAGCCGTGGAATGTGGTTACCCGGTTAGACAGAGGGTGCACGGGGCTCCTCTGCTCGGGACGCCTGGGAGATCACGGGCCATAAAGAGGAAGGGCACACATGGAGCGGCTCCCGTTTCCTTAGTGTCCCAGGCCGGGCTACGGCTCTCCGAGGAGTTGCCCTCAGCTCTCTGATGCGCCCCAGTCAGACTGCAGAATGCTCCTCAGATTCTGGAAGCCTCTGTGCCCGCGCAGAATGGCAAGCACTCCGAGCCCCGAGCTTGTGCTGGTGGAGCCCGGCCTCCCAGCCTTTACTTTCCCGATGCTGGTGTTTCACATCTGGCGTCCACTCCACCGCCTCCCCCTCACGCATGCGTGGCAGACGTCCTCGCTTCCTTTAGAAAAAGCAGCCCACCAGGCTCTGGTTCCCTCAACCTCTCTCGCCTTCCGCCGGGACAGCACCTCCTGCCCTCACCAAGGCTGACTCCTCCACCTGAGCCTGGACGCCACCCTCTCCAGGGCCTCCCCCTCTTTCCCACCTCTTCAGCCCTGACCCTCCCCCACGGGCTGCTCTTGCCCGGTCTCAAAGGACACCCAAGTCTCTTGGCCTGCGGAGACTCTCCTCGGTCTTATCTCAGTCTCCAGCCCGCACAGAATCTCTCTCCCCTTCACTTCAGGCTTCCAGAAAGAACAGACCTCACTGATCATCTCCCTTGACTACTGGGGCCATGGAGACCATGGAGACGGGAGATTTTCCGCAGAAGAAGGGTGACTGTACTGGCTTCCATGGACGGACCCTCAGGGGGAAATGAAGTGGCCCCTCTCTGGGGAAGAGTCAAGATGATGAAATACTGCCAGGAAGGACTTCCCCAGAAGATCAGACTGAGTGCCAGAGCCGTCTGGGGAAGCTCCGGAGAAGCAGACCCCACCGGGGCCTGGAGTAGGGGCTACAGGAGAGGAGTGGAGGCCACTCCCTACAGGGGTGGCAGCCAGAAGCTGGAGGAAAGGAGGGGCAACCATTTCCAAATCTTGTCTAATCCACTGTTTTCTCTCCTCACCCCAGGGGAGAGCCTTTGTCCCAGAGTGACGGCCACTTTAATCATGGAGTATTTAGCCTCCCGTGGGCTCATCACTCCAGCATCATCGCTGACTGCATGAAGCAGCCAAAGTGATTCACCACCCCACCTGTTCAGCCTCGGTGCATCTTGCCAAGGTAGCGCGGGTGTGCCCTTCCCAGCAGTGGAGTGAAAGGAAAATCACATTCAGGGCTTGGGCCACCACTCGGCCCCTCCAGATGAAGACGCTGTCTTCTGGTACCCCTGCTCCAGCTGAGCTGATCCCTGCTATTTTTTCTCCTCCTGCTGGACTTCTCCCCTGGACCCCGCCAGGAACACCTTCCCTCTAGTACGCTGGATCAGCCCTGGTTTTTGGAATTCAGCTCATGATAGATAAACTTCCTCTAGGGTCACGTGCTTGTCAGCTTTGGCTCTGAACCCACTCGCCTGTGCTCACAGACCCTGGCCAATTTTGTGCTTCTATGGCCTGGCCTATTCGCTGATTCGTGCATTCAACAGGTATTTATGAAGGACTCTCAGGCACAGTTCCAGGCACTGGGCATACAATGACGAGCAGAAAGACACGGCTTCATAGGAGTTTGCAGATGTGTCTGAGAGACAGATACTAAACCAATAATTTCACAACTATACAATACAAACAGTAAGTGCACTGAAGAAAAACTGAGAGCTCACAATCTCATCCAGGGCATTAGGTAAAGCTTCCAAAGGAAGTAACAGTTTAACTGAGATCTGAAGAATGACTAGGAATTAAGGAGGCAAGACAGGATAGGAGAAAAATCTTCCCAGACTGGGAGAAGAGCAAAGGTCCTGGGGCTGAGAGGACGGCCCGCTGGCTGGCGCGCAGACAGCAAGGTGGAGAGCGGCAGGACAAAAGGCTGCAGGGGGCAGTGCGGCCTGGCAGGGCAGGGCCTTGTTGGCGAGTTCCGGGTTTTGCTCTTTGCTCCCACCCCAAGGACAGTGGGAAGAAAGCCACTGAAGAATTTCACTCGATCAGATATGTGTTCAAGAAATCACTGACCACTGTGTGAAGCATAGATTGGGAGAGGGCTGGTGCCCCGTGAGGATACCAGGGGGGTTAGAGGTAAGGGCAGGGCTGGAGTGGTGGCCCTGCTCTATCTGCTTGTCCTTTGACCTTCTGCTGTCCTGAGAGGCTCCTGTGTGCGGTGTGTTCTCAGCAGAAGATGATCCTGTGGACGGCCCAGAGGGGGATGAAGGTTAGGTTCACCCCAAGGTTAGTCCCAGTGCCAGCCCTTGGTAGGGACGCAGGACGTGATGCTTATAAACGGGATTAAGAGAGCCTGCTTTTCTTCAAGTTCCACTTTTGCCACCCCAATTTTCTTTGCTCTAAGAATAAAGCCAAGTTTGAGAAAGCTTTCTTAAAACTGGTGACCCTGCAGCTGGGAGCGCCCGCCCATCTTTACCCAGGGAAGAGCCCAGAGCACCTGCTGCAGGTTGTAGGATCCTTCCTGCCACGTTGGCTTCCCGCATTGCACGGTGGCTGTCACCCTAAGGCCACCCACCTGGCAGGGGGCAGGAAGACGAAGGTGGGCTTCGAGGAAGGGCACGGCCATGCCCATCTCGGGGTCTGGCGACCTGGACTCTCATCTGAGCGAATGACCTTGGGCAAATCGCTTACCCTCCTTGGGCCTCAGTTCCCCCTTCCGCAGACCAGAGGTAGCCCTAGAGTCCCCACCAGCTGCAAGAGGGACTTTCAGTGCGGCGGGCGGGAAGCTGGGGCACTGCGCCAGGCCCGGGCGGGGCGCGGGGCCAGCGGAGAGGAGAAAGGCGCTGCCGGGCCAGCAGCGGCCACGCGCGGCGGCCCCGGGGCCGCACACCGCGCCGCGCCCCCCTCTCGGCTCGCGGGGCCCGGGGGCCACGGGGTTACGTAAGGCGCGGGCGGAGGGCGGGGCGGGGCGCGGGCGGGGCGGACACCGCCCGAGCGCGGCCCTCCGCCCGCGGCGGCCCAGCCCCCGCCCGCCCGCCCGCGCCTGGTGGCGGTGGTGGCGGCGGCGGTGGCGCGGCAGCCGCGCAGCCCCGCGGAATGGAGCGGCGCCGGGGCTGAGCCGGGCGCGGACGGGCCGCCGCATGTGCCGCGCGGGCAGCGGCTGCCGAGCGGGCGGAGAGCGAGCGACAGGCCGGGTCGGAGCGGCCGCCCGAGCAGCGCCGGAGATGGGGTGAGTGGGCGCGCGCCCCCGGGGTCTGCGGGCCGCGCCGGCGCCTCCCCCGGCCGGCACCCGGGCTGGGGCCGCCGACCCGCGCCCGCACCCGCGGGGCCCTCCGCTCCCGCCCGCCGGCCAGCCCGGCGCGGGCACCTGGCGGGGTCGGAGTCGCCGGCCTCAGTGCCTGGCCGCTCCGAGGGCCCCCGCCCCCCGCGAGATCGACTCCGGGCCCGTGTGCGAGGGAGAGACAGTTGGCGGTCCCCCGTGACTCGGTTCACCACAGGCAGGATGGAAATCGAAGTTTTCCTGGAAAGGGGACACGCCGAGTCGTGATGAGCCTCCAGCGCGGCCACCGCGGACTTGGAGTCCGCCTCGGGGCGGCTGCCTTTGCCACGGCCGGTGCATGCTCGGGAGGGAAGTTGAGATGCTCCGTGGGAGTGACTAACGCTTCTGAGTGTAGAAAGCCATTTCAAAGCAGGACTGCTTTCTCCTCACAGTCTCCTCAGACTCCTCGGAGTCTCTGAGCTGAGGCGCCGCGAGGCAGCGAGCAACTCCTTACATGTGCCGCCCTGCGTGAGCACGCGTCGGCGGGGGCGCATAGCCAGGGACCGGGCTTAAGCCCATCGTACGGATGAGGAAGCTGAGGCTCGAAGTAGTTCGGTGACTTCCTCCCGGTTGCATAGCTCATGAGCATTTGTGGAAGGGGGACGCTGAGTGAGCTAGTAGAGGCAGGGCCACCCCCTGGCCGTGGGCATGGGGGGGATGGGTGAGTGAACCAGAGTTTCTGATCTCTCTGTCCTCTGCTGTCGAGCTCGCCATTCTTCAGACCTGCACAGGACCCGGACACTTCTGCTGGGTGGGTCTAGAGATGGCGCTTTCCCCTTTGGGATGGGTGGGGCATGAGAAGGCAAGGGTGCAGTAGAAAGGGGCGAGACCGTCCTGGTGGCCTGACCGAGCCCCCCTGTGGGTCAGTGGCTTTATTGCTCTTCATTCCAGGTAAGTTTCTGGAGTCATTTGACCCGCTGAGCCTTAGCCATGGGGGGGCTGCAGGGTGTTTGGAGGCAGGCCAAGGGGGATTTTGAGGGGCACAAGTGTGAGGACTGTGGGCCAACACGAGCTGGACAGGGTGACAGAGAGGAGCAGGCAGGGAGGGCTGAGGAAGTTTGCTTATGACATTGGTGCCCGCTGGGAGATGTCACAGGCACAGCCACCGTGGGTGACTTTACCAGAGGTCCCCTACCTGGGAGGCAGTTTTTCCGCAACATTTCCAATGTGTCCTCGCGGACTATGAAAGGGGCTGATCTTTGAGCAGTGGGAACCTTTGTTCTCAGATTTCATCGTTAAAAAGTACAAGAAGAAGGAGTTGGAAAATGTAGGTAACAAGATGGAAGATAAAAGGGATCTGGTAATTTCAACTCTCTCTCTAGCCCTCCCTCCCCCCGGCCAACACAAAACCAACCTAACAGTCTTGCGTGATCAAAAACAAATATTGAAACTCTGTGGTTGAGAACAAATAGTTCTGTGGAAAGGAAAGTGTTTACCCATAAAAGCTTAAAGAAAATGTCAGAAAATAATTTTTGTTTGTCAAGAAGCAGGGAGGAGTAGTTTGGGGCTTTTGTTTAAACAAGGAACATGTCTTTCGTGTAATTTTAACATCATCCAATAAATGGTATACATTACTCACTTTGTGTAGGTAAGCTGGTTTGTAACTCCTGCCCACCTCTGCAATTTTTAATATATCTGCTTCTTCTCTAGTTTATGTGAATGTACAAACCATGGTTGTAAATTGAGACGGAGCTAAGGGTTGGATAAGCAGTTCGGACAGAGGAGGGTGGAGGGAGCCGTTTTAATCAAAAATAGAACCAATGTCATCCTTACTGAGAGTTGAGTAGGGTGGGGGGAAGAACCAAGAAAGGGCAGCCAGTAGGAAGCTTTGCTGTGATCCTATAGCTCTGTCATGGCTCTACTGTGCAGAGATGACCAGGATTTAAGAAAAAATAACCCAAACCATCTGAGTTTACCTCTCCCCACTTAAGATGCTTTTCCTCCTTTAAATGTTCACTGCTGTTTCCCGCTTCTCTTCTGTGAAGTGTTCTGCGTTAAGTGTGGTTTCTCCGGTGAGTTTGTGTTCTCACTCCCCAAGGCAACTGTTTCGTACCCACTCCCCTTTCGGGAGCTTTCTGCCCACTCCCTGGGCCGGCCCCTCGCCTCCCTTTTCATTGACAAACTAGGAGCCACAGACCAAGGGAACATCTTCATCTTCCTGCTGTCTAGCCGAGTGTGCAGCTGCTGTTACCTTCGCCTGCTTGCCTGCTGTCTTAGCCCATTTGTGTTGCTATAAAGGAATACTTGCGGCTGGGTGATTTATAAAGGAAAGAGGTTTATGTGGCTCATGGTTCTGTAGGCTGTACAAGAAGCATGGTGCCGGCATCTGCTTCTGATGAGGGCCTCAGGCTGCCTCCACTTACGGCAGCAGGCAGAGGGGGGTGGCGTGTGCGGAGATCAGGTGGGAGAGGAAGCAAGAGGGAGAGGAGAGGGGCCAGACTTTTTTCAGCAACCAGCTTTCATGGTTTCACAATGGAGCGAGAACTCAACTTACTCTGCCTCCCCAGGGAGGGTATTGATCTGTTATTCATGAGGGACCTGACCCCATGAGAGACACCTCCTATTAGGCCCCACCTCCAACATTGGGATCAAATTTCAACATGAGGTTTGGGGGGAGGGTGTCACATACTCATACCATAGCACCTGCTTTGATGGCTGGCCAGGCCCTCCTCTTGTCCTAACAGAGGCTGACTCCTCTTGAGGTAGCCTCTGTCCCATCCCTTCTCACCTTTTCAGAGAACATCTCTCCTTCCTATCCTCCTCTCACTCCAGGGTCTTTCCATCAGTAGAGGAGCATGCATCTGTCCAGGAGAACTTTCTGCACTGCTGGAAATGTTCTATATCTGCAGGGTCCTGTACAGCAGCCACCGGCCCCACGTGGCTGTTGGGCACTTGAACTGTGGCCAGTGGGACTCAGGACCTGAATGTAAATTTAAATAGGCACATGTGGCCAGTGGCCGCTGTATTGGCCAGCACAGCTGTAGCCTCTCCCATCTATCCTACATCCCTCTCCCACTTCTCTTCTACCTCTTTGCTCCCTTCACCTGAAAACATCTCGAAAGATAAGTGTAAATCCACCAACCCCGTTCACTTTCTTTTGCCATTTGTTCACTCTCCGCACTCCACAGTCTGGCTTCAGCCCCTACCTCTGCGCCTGCACTGCCAGGGACAGGGGTGGCCGGGTGTTGCCAGACCTCTGCCCCCATCCGCTCTACCGCCAGCGGCCACTTCTGCCCCATGAAACAGGCCCCACTCTCTCCTGGCTTTCCTCTCACCCTCCCAGTCGTCCCTTTGTGGTCTCCCAGCTGGTTGCTCCCCCTTTTCTGAATCCCAGTGATGGAGTTGCGTAGGGACCGGTGCTGGCCCCTTTTCTCTGCCAACACTTTCTTCCTAGGTGACGCTCTCCCAGCCCCCTGTGGTTTTAAATACTGTCTACAGGTGAATGACTCCCACGTCTTTATTTCCTACACACACCTTCCTCAGGGCTTCCGTCTCTTCCATACGTGGAGCTCTCAATGTTCTTCCATCCCCCCCCCCCCCCCCCCCCCCCCCCCCCCCCCCCCCCCCGCCCACCTCCACCTTCCATCCCAGTCAGTGCCCCCCCCCATCCACTTGTTCCCCTCCCGCACCTTGCACGCCCAGCTGTCAGGGGTCCTGTGGGTTCTACTTCTGGAGAATGTTCACCTCGCCCGGCCACAGTTCCCACTCTAGTCCTGGCCACCGTCGCCTCCTTCCTGGACAGGTCTTCCTAGCAGGCCCCCAGTGTCCTCTCCGGGTTGTTTCTAGTCCGTTCTCCACACAGGAGTCTGAGTGACCCGCTTTTAAAATCGCAAATCAGATCATGTCACTCTCCTTCAATACCTCCAGCTGACAAGGTGCTGGCTTCTGCCCCGTCTCCAGCTGCTCTGGCCACACTGCCGTGGCCCTCACTGCTTTCTACTAACGCAGCGTTTCTCCTTTTCTTGTCTTGCCTGGGGTCCTTGAATTTGCTGTTCCCTCTGCCTGGAATACACTTGCCCTATCTCTGCCAGTAGCTTCCTCCTTCCCTTCCTTTACCTTTTGGCATTAGGGTTACCTGCTCAGGGTCTTTCTGACCATCCTGTCTGGAACGCCCACCCTCACAGCTGCCTAGCCCTGCCTTTGTTTCCTGCAATTGCTGGCCACAGCACACCTGCGACCATGTGGGCTTTGTTTACTTATTTAT